>UELU01138231.1:0-13592 GCA_900490025.1 Megastigmus dorsalis | reverse complement strand
GTATAATCCAAAAGAAAAATCAATATGTATTTGACATGTACATTTTGTAAACTATTTACAAATAAACTTATATCTATCTATCTATCTATCTCTCTCTCTCTTGTTGCATTCTTAATTTTAATTAATAGCATTATTGATTCCCTGATGTACTGTTCCGAGACTTGTATGCTTTTTGCTGATGATTTCCAAATATATCTCCAATGTAAGCGTAACGACTTGCCTGGGTTCATACAGATGATCAACGAGGATGCGGCTCGTGTTGTTAACTGGTCCTATGTTAATGGTTTACCTCTAAACTTTGACAAAACAACTGCAATCATTTTTGGATCTAACCAAATGTTGATGCGAATAGACGTCTCGTCTGTTCCTCCCATTATTATCAATGGTCATAGTATTAAGTTTGTTAAATCAGTGAAGAACTTAGGAGTTATAATGACGGAGAATCTTGCTTGGAATGCTCACATTGCCCAAATCACGTCTAGAATTTATGGTGAATTAAAGAGATTGCGATTCAGAGCGTTTTTCCTATCACAAAATGTCAAAAAGCAACTCGTTTCATCGCTTATTTTCCCTCATATGGATTATTGCTGTCTTGTCTTTTGTGATCTGCCTGGGTACTTACTCGATAAACTACAACAATTACAAAATACCATGGTTCGATTTATTTATCGTTTACGTAGAGATGCTGCTCTGGAACCGTTTTTCAAACATCTAGGTTGGTTGTCAGTAGCTGAGCGACGTAATTATTTCATGGCGGTAACTACTTATAAAGTAATAACTACTTCCAAACCGAGTTATCTTCTACCTCTTTTTCCTAAACTGAGCGATGATGTAAGACGGTCTGAGCGGGCTTTAACATCTATTGTCTCATCAGCATTTAACTTGCCAACTCCTAGCACTACAGCTTATGCATTATCATTTGGTCTACAGGCAATGAAACTATGGGATAGTATCCCTTGCAGTATCAAGATCAAGCCTAAAATCGAGGCATTCAAAATGGCTGTTTTTGAATACTTTTTGCGAAGACGAGACAAGTTTTCTTTGACTTGAGCGATATGTGATTGTTGTTGATTGTTGTATGTTAATATTGCGTTTAAAATGTTAATAGTTATATATATATATATATCAGTTCCGAATAGCGATAGTTTTATATGCGTTACCTTAGCAAAATTTAATTAACTGAGATATTTTCTACCTTTATTTATCACTCTTGTATATTCTCTCAATTATCATGATTGCTTTAATTTCTATACTACTTTTGTATTCATGCTTTTTAATTTATGTTCATATTGTAATTATAATTGTATACTTGGCGATATACGGTTCGATTGAACCTTATCGAAAATAAACAGTTTAAATCAATCTCTTTCCCTTTGTGTACCCAAGTGCGTCTACAACTCGAGCAAACACGTGCTGCTAGCCCCTCCACACGCCGCAGCTCCACGCCAGGGTGCAATCAAGGAGGACCCTCAAAGCTTGATCGCAAGCAGGTCTGCCGCAACAGCCCCAAGGAGAGGCGACCGTTAGACATTGTTGTTCACCTCGGGACTTGGCTTGACCCCTCGGTCATGCCCTTATCCCTCTGGCTTGGATCAGCGAGAACTCAAGCAAAATCTGAGTGACTGTAGCAGAGTTCTTACAGGACCCGGCTCGAGCTGTGTTGCTCGAGTGGAATTGCATGCGTACATTCTTTTCCATCTCTCCCGTACCTCCCTTCTCACTCTATCTCCTTTGACAGAGTAGAGCTCGAGTAAGCGCGGCCCGAGTACGCTGAGCAACGAGGGAGCTTTCGACGCCGGAATCCCACCGAACCTCTCCTTCCCTTCGGCCGACTGACATACATTATTGTATAAATTTTGTAAAGGGGCGGAGGGGGTTGACAGAATATATACCTATTGTCTCTATATATATGTATATCTTTTCTTAATTAACCAAGTCCTCACAGTTATTGAAAGAGCGAGTCCGTACGGAGCGCGCGGCGCTATTCACAAACATCCGTAATATATACATATATTAATTAAGTTGCGAGCGGAGTGCAGTGCTCTATGCATTAGCATACAGTTCCATACTCCGTACGTAACAAATGGTAGCCGAGCATGATTTTTGGCGCCGCTAATTGTTAGGATAATAACAACTATAAACCCTAATAATTTAAGCAATCAAGCAATGATTGGAATGTCAGAGAGAGAAAGGCAATATCCCCGATACCCGATACCGTTACGATTACCGTAGCCAACGTAAAAATGACGATTACTATACGCCACGTTAAAGTTATCAATCAGCACCAAGAGGGACTTGGAACACCTTGAATCGACTACCAACTGCGCACATCGACGTTGTTATACCAAAAACCTCAAACAATCCTGAATACCAGCACTATTATCAAGACCCTCAACAATATTCACAGAATACACATTACTTTGAAAACGAACCAATAGCCGAAAATTGACAGCACTACGATAAATACTCACCAGCAGAATGTAATTCGAGCGATTTGCAATATTATGATTCTCATAACCCCAGCGATCTATGGCCCGAAACTGCCCTCCCAGTTACTGTCAGAATTACTAATGCGCAACGTTCCTGTCAAGTCCCAGGTTCATATAATCATAATAATCGAATTTACAATACTTATACACAGAGAGATCATCCTATCCCGTATTTTAATCAAACTTACGGCCAAATTCCTAATTACCCAAACACGATGATTTGTAATCAGGGCGGACCACCTCAGCGCACGAACTATCAATCACCGCCTATGACTCCCCAATACCGAAATCAATGGCCGACTAATAATTGGGACAGAGATGTAAGACCCCCTTACCAACCGAGATACAGTAACCCAAGACAAGGTGATTTCCCAAGTATCTACAATCCCCGTACAGGAATGCACAAACTACAAGGACGGTCCCCAATGAACCATCAACTTTACTAATACCGGAAATACTCGCTCTAACCCAAACTATCGCATATCGGAGGATTCTTTAAACTCCCAACCGGCTCGCCCCCTTGCGACGGCGAGCCAGCCCTCGAGTATGTAACACCCAGCCCACGCTTAATTACTTTGTGTAGTGCCGAGCGCAAAGCGCAACGAAAATGTATATATGTATATAGGAAAAGCTCGAGCGCCGACGAGCCGAACCGAGCTTGGGCGAGCGCGCCCCACCGAAGCTCGTAACGGCGTGGAGGAAAAAGCTCCTCACGGAGGGGATAGCCCTTTTTCCACGCCGTTATGAGTATAAAAGGCGCTGCGCCGCCTCGCAGAGGGACACTCGCTCGCTATAGCTCCGAGAGCTACAACTCTCTCGGGTTGCCTGAGAGTTTTCTTTTTTAAAATAAAATAAACCTTCAATTAAAAGAGCTACATAATTGTTAATCCATATTTCCTCTCCTTGTCTAGGCGACTGTACAGTCCATTGTGTGGCTGTATAGTCTTCCAATTGCTAGAGTAGTTAAAATCAGTGAAAAGAAATTAGTAATAATCAAATAATCCATGGTGATTATGCAGTCCATTGTGTGGCTGTGTAATCTTCCTAGTGATTAAGATTGTAGATAAGAATAATATGACTTTTGGAGATTGCACAGTCCATTACGCGGCTGTGTAGTCGTCCGTCGCGAATCAAGCAAAATTAAAATATATATCTTTTTCCTTATCTGGCGACTGTGCAGTCCACTACGTGGCTGTCTGGTCTTCCATCGAGCCATAATAATTAATAACAATAAAATAATCTAACAATCCGTGATAACTATGCAGTCCATTGTGTGGCTGTATAGTTTTCCAGCGTGATTAAGATTATAACTAAAAAACGAAATACGACTCTTGGAGATTGTATAGTCCACTACGTGGCTGTATAGTCGTCCATCGCGAATCGAATAAAAATAAAACGTATTTCTTTGCCTTGCCTGGTGACTGTGCAGTACAATACGTGGCTGCATAGTCTTCCACCGCAGTAAAATAAGAAATTAGTAATAATCAAATAATCCATGGTGATTACGCAGTCAATTAAATGACCGTGTAGTCTTCCATTGCGATTAAGATTATAATAAAAGAAAATAAGACTCTTGGAAATTATGCAGTCCATTACGTGGCTGTATAGTTTACCGTTGCGAGTCGAATAAAAGACTAGATCGCGAATCACGCGAAAGCCCATACGCGATATTGCAAGCTATCTATCGAGTCCGAACTCTTTATCGATAAAATTTATGCGGACGCGTATCGCGGAAAAGAAGCGCAAAGCGCAGCTCGTGTGCCCGTCACAAATACCACCCCCATGCCACAGACACCCAAAATCCACATGCTCAAGAGGGGCGAAGAAGCGTCATTGTCGCATCATGTAAAGGACCTCACAATCTAAACGATCTGGACGACATCGACGAAGACCCAACTCGTGTCAGACTACGTATAACTGAAGGTTCGAGGCCATGTCTCCTCTTCATGATCGATAACGGTTCCTCAGTGAACATAATAAAAAAAAAGTGCTGTCGACCAGGATCTATTAGTCGACATCACCAAAGCCATACCGCTGACTGGTATCGGCCAAGGCTCTATAAACAGTGGAGAAACAGTGCAATTGACTATCAGAGGAAAACCCACGTCATTTCATACAGTCTCCGACAAATTTCCGATTGACGAGGATGGTATGTTAGGTCGCGACTACTTAGAAAGGGAAAGTGCCGTAATATCCTATTATAACAATGCGCTCGTCATCGAAAGCGATGTAATGAACCCAATACCCTTTATCAAGAAGGAAGATATTGCACCCGGGGAAATACAAGGCATTTAGCTAACACAGAAGGTTCACCCTAAACAAGAAACTCACGAAAAACCAACCCTAGGGCGAGTTTCTGTCACCATACCGGCTAGAACCCGGCAAGCAATTCGAATAAACCTTGTAAAAACTAATTTACAAGAGGGTTACTTGCCAAAAATCAACGTTGGAAACGATAATGTTTACTTGGGTGAAGGAATACTCAGCAATACCGACCAAACCTGTAAAATATGGGCGATAAATACAGAAGACTAAGAAATAACGTTCGATATTGACCCACAAAAAGTTGTACCCTTCCATCTCGCCCATGATGACTATAATTTCGATTCAGACGACAAAACCGAGATCGAAGTTCGACCCATCACCGACGAGGCAAAAAGGATAATAGAATTAAAGAATCTAATAAAATGCGAACACATGAGCGCAGAAGAATTACAGCACGTGGATAAAATCTTAGAACATTACCACGATGTTTTTCTACTCCCTGAAGACCCGCTACCCTGTACGCACAAGGTAAAGCATATGATACGCACGGAAAACGAACTCCCTATTAACACGATGCAATATCGCTATCCCCCAGTACACAAAGAGTTCATAACAACCCAAATAGATAAATACCTCAAAGAAAGAGTAATAAAACCCTCCGATTCACCCTCAAACTCCCCTCTCTGGATTGTACCCAAAAAACCAGACAGTCAAGACCAAATTAAATGGCGTATGGTAATAGACTTCAGAGACCTTAATAAAAAAACTATTGGCGATGCATACCCAATACCAAACATAGCAGATATCCTCGATCAACTAGGGAATTCGGTATATCTCTCAGCCTTCGATTTAGCGATGGGCTTCCAACACATTCCCATGGATCCCAAAGATGCCTGGAAAACTGCCTTTTCAACTCCAAGTTGACATTATGAATATACCAGAATGCCCTTTGGACTGAAAAATGCCACAGCTACCTTCCGACGCCTCATGCACCAAGTATTGAGAGGACTTCAAAATGTAGAGATGTTTGTCTACCTCGATGACATAATCATCTACGCCAAAAACCTCTGGGAACATGACAAAAAGACCAGAAAATTATTAGATCGCCTCAGAGAAGCGCGTCTAGTCCTTCAACCGGACAAGGTCGAATTTCTCAGAAGAGAAGTAGCCTATCTTGGACACAAGAGAGGAGTTGAACCTAACCCCGCCAAAATCTCAGCAATAAAAAATTACCCGAAACCCAAAAACCCCAAAAATATAAAACAATTCCTAGGATTGGTAGGATACTATCGAAGGTTCATACAGGATTTTTCAAAGATAGCCCAACCTCTAACAGACCTAAGAAAGAAGGAAAAAGACTTTGTTTGGGATCCAAAACAAGAAGAAAGTTCCGATCGCTTAGAGAAGCATTATGTACTGCGCCAATTCTAAAATTCCCCGACTTCTCGAAGCCCTTTACCCTTACAAACGATGCATCGGGCTATGCCATTGGAGCCGTTTTAATCCAAGAAACTGACAGCTTTGATCACCCCGTCGCTTACCTATCCAAAATGCTCAGCTCCGCCGAAAAAAATTATACGACCATACCTCTTATACCGCAAATTCACCCTAGTGGCGGATCACGAGCCATTAACTTGGATGCACAACCGAAAAGTCCCCGGACAAAGACAGATGCACTGGATGTTTAAGTTCGCAAACTACCAATATACCTTTAAGTACAAGCCAGGCAAACTAACCTGTAACGCCGACGCTTTATCGAGAAATCCACCAGAAGAGAAACTATCAGAGATCCAAACAAACCAAACTCTTCCACAAATAAAAATATTAACACTGCGTCGTAAATCATCAAAAGAAACCGATAAAGTGGAAGAAGCCCCTAACCCCAAACCAAAAGGAGATAAACTCACCCTCCTTCCGTTTAGACCACGATCTCACACAACAAGCGAGACAATGGAAAAACGCCCGCACGGACGACCGATAGGCGCGAAAACACGAAAAACGGCTTTCCCTATCGACCACAGTGTCATTGCTGCGAGAACAAGAGCGAGAATCAAGAAATATAACGATAAACAAAAACCCCGAAAACCTCAATCTCGCCCATACCGCGTACACCTTCATTTGCAAACTAATCACTTTAAATACCACAGACAATAAAAGATCCAGTAATACCTAGTATATCAATAAACGACAGCGATCATACATCAACGATCACATTGCCATCCAATAGTCGAAAATCAATATTCTCCTCAACTGAAATCGGAGAATCTGACGACAACAGACCCCCACTTTATGATCCTAGAACAAGTGGACTCAGAATAGAACCAACTTCTAGCGGAAGCGACTCTAACACACAGGTTTCACTACAATCGGATCCCCCTTCGATAGAGATACATAAAGAAATTGAAATAACCCCAGTCAATAGTGAAACCGACGATGATGCGTTCACATCAGACACAACGACTGAACCCTCAGCTCCTACACACTACGAGACTACAACAGAACCCCATTCGATGACTCATGAGAAATGGAATGAATCAAATATACGCAAAACACTACATCGGGAAATAAAAAGAGCCGACGTTCAACTCGAAAAGAAACTACGAGACAGATTCAATAAAACGAGCCACTGGTATTTCCGAGATCGCCCGGAAGAATCACCGCCCAAACCATTACTAGCATATTACTCGGTAGTCAATCCATACCAGAATACAGAGAAGAGTTAGATAAGAAACTGGGAACAGGAGACCAAAAGTCAAGAGATACTGTCCTAGCTCGAAGAGTGCGTGCACTTTTGGATCAGGCCTCCTTGGCTTTGCAGCCTGGGAAGGCTGCATTCTCCCAAGAGGGGGAGGGAGCACCCGAAAAGACAAAAATCTCGCCTTTTCAGCCGCAAAACGTGCCTACAAATATCCAGGAAGAATCCAGTGGAGACGAAAGTGATTCAGAATCTTCAGACAAAAACGAAATTTCCGAAATCACCGCGACATCTAGAACCCGAACCCAACCCGAACGATGTCCACAAATCCCACAATGCAACCCATTCCACCCACCGCTGGAAGCACGCCCCTCAAACAGGACACAAATAGAATACCCTACAAAAACCTCCTAGAAGTCCCTGAGGCAATAAAAGAAGAGGCATCAGACCCAGTGGTGTTGAATTTCTCACAACCCCCAATATCCGACATACCAATATTTTTACCTCTACCCATAAGACAAGGCTATCGCATGGTAACATAAAAAGAGACGAATGAATCAACCCACAGTCGAACTGATTCATCCAACCCAACCCCAGAATCCCAGTACCTTTGCTTCGAAACAATGTCACTTCCTGACGGCAGTGCCTTACGTACAAGCGTGACAACCTTGTATATTTCATGACAAGTGACGGCGAAAAAACCGCCCCGACTACGAAGCTACTGTATGAATTAGGAGCAATAGACCCAAGGGCGCTAAAAACTAAGAAACCCAAGATAGGCCAAGTGCTAGTGAACCCCTAAAAAAATCGTCATATTTTTTCATTGATAGTGAAAAATAAACATTACGACATGCTACAAATAAGCGACGTAAAACTTGCTCCAAGAGACCTCAAAGACGTCCTACAGAGACGAAAGGTAACTTTGTTTCGAATCTCCCGTACCGGAGATCTCACGGACCCTCTAGAACGTGGGGTGATGACAGAATTAATCATCAACCTCTTCGAAAATTCCACAATTTCAGTAACCATATGTTATGGAACCACTACCTTACCACCTGCAGGAGAAAGAGAATCTATAATACAAACCCTCCACACCAGCCTAGTGGGCGGTCATAAGGGAATTAACCAAACGTATCAGAAGATACGTGAAAGGTACTGATCTGGGATGAGAAATGACGTCTTAAAATACCGAACGGGAAACGCATTCGCAAACCCGGACCCGCGGATAAACTCAAATCGGTCACCCCTTAGGTTAAGTTATAATCGGAAAAGCTGTTTCAGGTACGACGATGCACGAGACACTATCAATCCTCATCCTTTTCTCCGCTATATGCACCACCCTAGGCAAATTAACCCAGACCCATGAATAAGAACCAATAGGACACAATCCTGGCATCTACTACGAGACAATCAATACTATCCGATTTAAAAGAAGCGTTTGGCAAGTGGCGATCGTCTTGGAAGTAGATAGTGTCCTGAAAGCACACGGGCCCATATCCAGTTTCGAAACAGCGGAACGTAAATGTAAAGTTCTTCTACCAGAAGGAGAATGCCACCTCGCACTGGGAACGGATTTAGTCAATCTAATACACACCCAATTACAGACACTCCACGATCAAGTCAAAGAGATCCTAGAAACCATAGGAAAAACCCAGAATGACGAACCTGCTGGACTACCCAGTATAAGACAGAAAAACATGGCACCCTTAGGCATCGTCGGCAGCGTAAGCAAAAGCCTTTTCAGGTTAATATCCTCCGACGATGCAGACCTTATAAATAAAAATATTGATCGACTCTTTAAGGACCAAGGATTGCTAGTACACTTAGTCGAAGAGCAATCCCACCTTGTCGAGGCCAATTTACGAGAACTATACAATATCACTCGAACCCACGAGGCTCATATCCGAAGGCTGGAAGAGGTGGTCCACCAATACGTGAATATCCTTAAAAAGGAAGAGGAAAAACTCAAGTTCACACTAAAGATCACGATATACACCAAGCAGATAGAAGCTCAACTGGACCATCTCATTCACGGCACAAAGTCATTCCTGGACATTTTAATATACCTTACGCGAGGACAAATTCACCCCTCCCTTCTTACCCGGAGGATACTCCAACAGCTCAGACAAGACATAAATCGAGTAACTACAGATCTAGATTTCCCTGTGCCAATAGAACATTTAAGGCCAGAGGAGATAAGTACCATCTCCAAAGTAGATGGTATCTGAAAAGGAGATAAGGTCTTAGCTGTACTACCTATACCACTCGTAGATAAGACAACATACCATATGTACCGATTGCACCCGCTAGGCATAGCGCAGAACACCACAAATAGCATCGCCTACATCAAACCCTCGCACCCTTACTTAAGCGGAAGTACTGACCATCAAGCATATACGAAGATGAGTTTCGAGTCTTGGAACCAATGTCAAACCACACACTATGGCCAAATATGCTCAATCGAACAGCCACTGCGAGACGTAGCTGAACCAGCAGAATGTGAAATTGCCATGCTACTTCTACCAAACCCCCAGATACTACCCTCTTGCAATACCTACCTCAAACCTAAAACCGACACCCAGTGGATATACCTAACCAGCGAAGAAACTTGGCTATTTTCCACAGTCAAGTCTACGAGATTGCGTATTACCTGTGCTGGAAAACCCACTCAGGAAATCAAACTGACTGGAATCGGATTACTACGTTTAGCTTCAAGTTGCATTGGTAGAACGAATTCTATTACCCTAACAAATAATCAAGAAAAGAAAGAGGGATCGTATTATATGTACCAACCTGAAGTTAATCTTCACCTATCTGAAATAATACCCAAATATGAAGAACATGAGGAATTTCTAAACTAGCTCCAAAATAACCCAGTAATGAGTATCGATCCCCTTAAGGAAGGAGAAGAATCACTGGCAAAGATCCGGAAGAAATTACACGAAATCAAGGCCCACAAGAGGCAGACAAGTTATACCCAATCGCTCACCTATGGAAGCCTGTCGGGAAGCCTCATAACTTTTCTCATCGTGACCATAGTCATTATATATAGGTGCAAAAACAGCAAAACTCAAGGCTAGGAAAAACCACTCTAAACCCTGGATTGCGAAAATCACTTTAAAACCCCGAAATCCGCTGTGTGTCACCAGAGAACTTATGACGTAAAAAACACGGATTTTTCAATTATAAATCCTGAACCGACCCCGAACTTCGGTTCTCTCCCTCCTAAACCATTAAGAAATCCAGACCCATACTCTACCAAACTACCCATGCAAATCAACGAAATCGATGCTTGACATAATTCAACAGGACACGACCTCAATTTACTGAACAAACGCACATATTTTTGTTACAGACAAAATGGCAAACGCCAATAAGGTAGACACCAAGACAACCTACCGATCGCCGAGGCTCTCACGGACTTAGGAAAAATAGGACCGATATCTCATTTTAAAACCCGTAGGGTAGATAAAAGATCTTCATCTCTGTCAATCGAGTTTAAAACCAAAAAACAAGCTACGGAAGCCGCCACTATTAATTATATCCGAACATCGGGCATCAACCTCAGCCTCCACGAAAATACGTGTAAAAAAATTGAGATCCGCACCTCTTCTCAAGCGAACCAAACCCGAGAATTATACCCGAAAACAGAGTATGAAGGACCTAAAGAACCCAACACCACTACCTAGAAATAACAGAAACCTTAATACAAACATAAACCCTCAGCAACTATTAGAGAAAATCAGCGAACTAATCTCTAACCAACCCACATACTAATATCTACATGTGCATGACCGACCCGCTTACCTCGTAAAATTCTCATATTCAATCTTTTGGAATTACCCAACACGCTAACCTCAACAAAATCATTATTTTTTATTCCAGGCTGCATAAATAATAATAATACTATAAAAAAAGTTGGACATCATTATTGTAGGATGTTACCCAGAGGGATTGGACACAATCGCCCTCCTCCTTCAACCGCCGTGTAACTTTCGCCAAATAACCTAAACAATACCTAAACGAGTTCCTCGAACCCACGGCCATTACTTAGGTTACAACGGAAGACGGGCTGATACAGGTGATAGTTCGAGTTAAACTGGACAGACCCAAAGTCCGAGTGGCGGAAGAAGAACCCGAACCCATGGACTTTGGGAACGACCATTAATGGCTCCAGTGGCCAGACTGAATGTGTCGATCCCAACAAAAATAGGAAGCCAAGAAGATGCCAAACATGGGGATGGCAACGGACCCACCAATATCTAAGAACCCAACGACGCCACATCCACCACTGCAACCGGTGCGATGCCCAAATGGGACAACCATATCATCGTTATAAGAGTACCTTACGAATACACGTATACCGATGTAATAAACCATTTCTCAAAGTTCGGATCCATAGAGTACTTCTATTACGTCGAAACGACGCCATCGCGAACAGGGAAGAAAGGGTACACGGGTCATATCAAATATATGACAACCACGAGCGCGAAGAATGCCTTCAACAACTCCCCTGCTTACGCACCAAGGAGCTCTAAGCCTACTCGCAAAGAACCATACAAAGTTTCATGCAAAATATGCGGCTTAAATGTAACTGGAAGACTAAAGGGAGTCCACATGAGAATGTGCGTCCTACTCTCGAAACAATCATCGGCAGATACCCAAAGGTCAGGACAAACGGAACCCAAGAATCGACGCAAGAGCAATTATATACGTCCACCACCAATGAAAACGGGACCATTGGTAGGAACCAAATTATTGAGCGGTTACTTACAAGTGCACACATACCATATGGAGGACACAACGATTCGGGACGAGGGCCAGCTCCTCATTGCACCCGTTTACAGCGATCTCAGAGAGCAACTAAGAGCCACGTATGGAACCATCAATCAGGACCTGACCTAGACGACATAATCCTAGGTTACCCGCCAACCCTCACCATAGCGCGACGCCCTATGTATCGTCCCTTGTATTCTGTATCAACATTGAATTGCTATACATCACCGGGGGCGGCGAGGCTTCCAAGGGGGGGGACGATGTTACGTTTCGTTTTTTTTTGTCTTACTCTTAATTCATTTTACACAAATTAAAGTTTTCTATATCATTTTTATTATAAAACATCTTCTCTCACTTCGAAGCCCGTTGTATATGTACTCGTGCTTTTCTGGCACTGAAGCAAGACAAACACTTCAATGCCAGAAAAGTATCCTATTGCACGTTGCGCGTGCAGGAATGCACAGCGATAGGGCTTGTCGAAACAAACTCCTAGTCCCAAGCGCTGTTGCTGTGCTCAGGCCTATCCCACAAGAGAGAGAGAGAGAGAGACCTACTCAGCTGTTTTCGCCGTCGACGATAAACTACGCGTCAACGAGGGCCAGACCTCAGTCCTCAGTCCGAACTACAGGCGAATAGACGTGCCGGTCTACGTCAACTTGTATTTCTGTCTTAAATTCAGCGCGCTTTAAATATAGTAATTTTACTTAAGTATCTTCACTTCCGTTTATATATTTTTTTTCTCTATCGCGTGTTAATTTACGAAAACTTTAACTAGTTAAACTAATAAATTAATAATTACGAAAGGTCCAAACAAATCCCAGGGAAGCCCAGCGAGAGCACCAGCTGTCTCTCTCTTTTTCTCTCTTTCCCATTGAAGAACATTGCCACTCATCTCCATTATATACATATGTAATAAGGTAAGAAATAAATTGTAATTTAAGCGACCTAATAACCCGTCTCCTATTTAGTTTTCTACTAATTTTAAGTTTTTTTTTAACTAGTTTACTATTAATTGTAATAGACGAGCAGCGCGTACCGAGCCCTCTCATAGTAAACATTTTTTTTCCTTTTTTTGTCCCGATTTCTAAAATATATATATTTAACCCAAGGGCAGCGCGGGCGTACACTTTTTCCGACAGTAAGCAGGTACGCCGTGTACGGTCGCCGCATTTTCCCGTCTAGCGTCCCTAAGGTGAAGCCGAGACATTACGATTCCCCTTCCTAGATAGTTTCCCGATCGGCTCAATCGGCTCCCTTCTTGGCGCGCAGCCTCTCTCTCTCTCTCTCTCTCTCTCTCTCTCTCTCTCTCTCTCTCTCTCTCTCTCTCTCTCTCTCTCTCTCTCTCTCTCTCTCTCTCTCTCTCTCTC
>UELU01138230.1:0-12015 GCA_900490025.1 Megastigmus dorsalis | reverse complement strand
AAGCAACTATTTGTACTGCAGTTATTTATTCTAAAAAGGATTCAGAACTGAAACATAAGAGCGTGGCAATATATCAGACAATTTAAATCACGATACTGTTGC
This sequence comes from Megastigmus dorsalis, assembly GCA_900490025.1. Taxonomy (NCBI): domain Eukaryota; kingdom Metazoa; phylum Arthropoda; class Insecta; order Hymenoptera; family Megastigmidae; genus Megastigmus; species Megastigmus dorsalis. The sequence goes on along the minus strand of UELU01138230.1, from coordinate 11,913 downwards.
TGTCCATGAATATCAAAAAATTATTTGCAATTATTTGAAAACCAATTTTGAAAATCCAAAAAAAATTTACTATGTTACAGATGGGGCAAGCCAAAATTTAAAAAATAAAAGTAATTTTGCAAATCTTCTAGCCCATGAAAAAGATTTCGGTATTTCTGCAGAGTGGCATTTTCAAGCTGCAGCTCATGGTAAGGGAGGATGTGATGGAATTGGTGCAAATATTAAAAGATATGCTCGATTAGCTAGCTTGCAACGTTCTTCAGGAAATCATATTTTGAATGCTAATGATTTATATTTATGGGCAAAGAATTTTTGCAAAGAGACCGAAATCTTTTTCAGTAGCGAAGAAAGTTATAAAACTGCCGTTGACTTCTTAAAAGAAAGATTTGAAAAAGCAATAACAGTAAAAGGTACACTTCAATACCATGCTTTTATACCTATCACACCAAACACACTGCAGTTAAAGAAATTTTCTTCTTCTAAAGAAAGTACTACATTCGTTTTAAAAGATAAAAAAATGAAACTTACTAAAAAATATAATTTAAAAAAGAGAAACGAGAATACATTAAAACGAATTGTCAAATCAAATAAAAAAAAAGTTTAAAGAGAAAGTTGACGTGCCCATTACATAATTATTTATTAAATTATTTCATAAGTTCAATAATAGAAAAATAAAGACTTAAAAAATTAAAAGGTACTTTTTCCCTATTAACCCTTTCAGTCACAGAAGCATATATATATATACAGGCTACCTATTTTTTTTATTTTTCTCGTCATTTTTTTAATATCTCATTAAAAATCCTAAAACTTCTGCTTCAGTGTTACTTTAGTGTTGATAGAAAATAAAAACAGAGTTTAATTGATAAATTTTCTATATATAGGCTTCTGTGACTGAAAGGGTTAAAATGAGTAGAAAGTTGAATAATATAGGTTGATACGCCCGTGTAGTGCAACTAAGTCGACGCGCCACGCGGCGCCGCGCGGGGTTGCTCGCGCGGTCTTTAACATACTCTATCTCGAAAAAAACGAAAAAGTCCCTTTTTTTTATTTATTATTTAAATGTAAAAAAACCTCATCTCTCGATTGAACACACTTAAAAAAAGATAAAATTGGTCCATCTTTGAGAAAAATGAAGAAAAAGTTTTCTTTTTGAATTTTCACCATGAAAATGGGAAAATTCCGGAAAATAAAATACACCATTGGAAAGCTCGTCTCAAAATCTACAAAAACCATGCCTGATAAAATTTTTTCACATACATTTACCTTCTTTTTACGCGAGTTTAAAAGTACCTTATTTCGCGCTTATTTTGGGCCACTGGACATTTCACGTGTAATGCCTCATATGTCCTGTTATCCGAAATTATCCATCCTGTATACCAATATAGTTTACTAGCCTTGACCGAAAGTTCGCGTCATTAACTAGTAAAATAGACGGTATCTCGGGATCCCAGAGAGACTCATCTCGCTCCCAATCTAGATGAAGACCTAAGCATGTTCGCTCCTTCAGTCGCGATCCTTCTGGCTTATGCCGGGCGCACCTCAAGTATCCGAACAGTCCCACATCGTGTAGAGAATGGTGTATTAAATATGAAGAGTGGAAAAAACATAACCCTCAACAAAAAAACTAATTCAACCTTCTGTTGAGGAGACGACTTCAGAAGGCCCTCGCGTATCTAAACGTCTCCATATACGGGATCGTATCACTGTCAAGTCGTTCCTTGTCGACACTGGAGCGGACATTTCACTCCTTCCAGCCAATCCTAAGGCATACGGCAAGCCTAGCTCCTTCAAGCTCTTCGCACCGAACAATTCGTTAATCACCACCTATGGTGAATCGATGCTGACGTTTAATCTTGATATTAGACGCCCTATTCGCTGGAGTTTTTGCATCGCGGATGTTCCTCATCCTATCATTGGTGCCGATCTCTTATCTCACTACGGCCTTCTAGTTGACCTTCATCGGTCACAAACATCTACTCTCTCGCGAAAAACTATCTTCATGGCAAGAAAATATTCTCGGCGCTAGATTTTCACAAAGCCTTCAATCAAATTCCTATTGCTCCCGAGGAAATAGCGAAGACAGCTATTACTACTCCGTTTGGCCTCTTTGAATTCATGTTTATGACCTTCGGACTCCGCAATGCCAGTCAGTCCTTCCAGCGCTACATTAATAGCGCGCTAGAGACCTAGATTTTGTTTATCTTTATATTGATGACATTCTCATTGCTTCTTTCTCTCTTGAAGAACATTACTCCCACCTCCGCACGGTCTTTGATCGACTCAAGCAGTTTCATCTTCGCCTTAACGTCGGCAAATGTACCTTTGCAACTGAGGAAGTGGAATTCTTAGGCTATCTCGTTAATGGTAAAGGCATTCGCCCCATTCCCAGTAAAGTTGAAGCTATTTAAAATTTTCCAAAACCTAAAACCATAGCGGAACTTCGTAGATTTCTCGGTACAATAAATTTCTATCGGCGCATCTTGCCCCATGCTGCATCTACTCATGCTCCGCTTAACGACTTCTTCAGCGATTCTCGCAAAAATGATAAACGTTCTGTCCCCTGGACGCCTCAGTCCGAGAAAATTTTCACTCGTGCTAAAAATGAACTGGCCGCCGCATCCCTGCTTGTGCATCCTCGTATCGGCGCAAAAATACGCATCGTCTCTGATGCCTCTGACTCTGGAATGGGTGCTGCTCTTGAACGTATCTCTCTCACAGGTTTCTGGGAACCGTTAGCGTTCTTTTCAAAAAAGTTCTCTCCCTCTTAACAGAAGTAGACCGCATATGACCGTGATCTCACAGCCATATACGAAGCTGTGAAATACTTCTCATTCTTAGTGGAGGGCAGAGACTTCAAAATCGTAGCAGATCATAAACCTCTCTACGCATTTATGCAGAAATCTGATAAGGCATCCCCGCGCCAAACTCGCCAGTTATCCCTTGTCGCTCAATACACTACTCAAATAGAACACATCAAAGGCACAGAAAACACTGTAGCCGACTCACTCTCTCGTATAAATTCGATCAGGCTCCCCGTTGAAATCAACCTGAATGAACTTGCCGAAAAGCAAGAAGCCGACGAGCAACTCAAAGATATTCGTGAATGTCCTAATCACCCATTATCCTTGAAACGCATTCAATGGGGCCACATACTACCATATATTGTGAAATCTCTGGTGAGGCCATACGCCCTTATATCCCTAAATCTCTTCGTGAAACAGTCTTCAACATGTTCCATATGCCTGCTCATCCAGGTCCCACGCGCGTATCACCGGTCATGCCTAGCATGCATGCTTCGCTGTTAGCATAATTTGCATCGCGAGACGATGTACGGCCCAATAGCATTCCTATTCTGTAATATAATAAGAAATACCCAAAGTTTCAGCTCGATTCGTCAAAAATTCGCGGATAAAATCCATTAACATGATAACATATACACATATATTCTTATCTGAAAAAAGTGCTCAAAATCAATTTTAAAATATATAACTTTTGATGTTCGACACTTTTTGCGAAGCCTAAAATATTCGGCGCTAGTATATAACTGTGATACAATTTTATAATAAAAATAACTGCCATACGTTTTTAACTTGAATTAGTAAAATTTCAGTTCTGAATTAGTGCACACTCGCGTTCACTGACCAAAAATTAGTGTATATTTATTGTCCTTCCCAGTGAACATCGTTCCCGAAAAACATTTTTAAATAATTATTACATTATACCTATGCGTGATAATCCCGAGCAAAGCCGCGACGGGGGATCCTAGTTTTAACGTCGATTTATGTATACTCCTAGTTGATACTAATCGGAGGTCTACGGTGAGTTTGTAAACAAAACACATCTAATATTAGAAGTGCTTGTGTCAGTCGACCGAGGCTTGAGCTTGAGGCAGGGTTCTTCTGATTACACTCTGCTGACCGAGCCACTCTGACTATATAAATTATCTTAAAATTTTAAAATTTGTGTAAATTGATAGTACTTCATACATAATAATTATCCCAAAAATATTTTCGTTGATACAATTTCTTAATTTTTATTAGCATATGTCTGTATTTCATATTTTTGCTATGACTTTCACAAATACATTTCTGTGTGACTAATTCTTTTAAACATAAATCAGCAATATAAATAAGACCGCTTGTAGACAAAGTTTAACAAAGTTGAGTTGAAAATCGATCATTGCGAGCTAATGAATCGGAATCTCAATACTATAGTAATATAACAGTTCGCAAACACGAGTATTGAGATTCGAATTCATTAGCTCGCAATGATCATTTTTAAACTAAACTATGTTAAACTTCGTCCACGAGCGTTTTTATCTATATTGAACTTTGGCATTGGATGACTAATATAGTCACAATCATGACGAATTCTCGCTTTTAGAACATTCTTAGTTCTCCAATTTTGAGAGTTTGGAAAACGAGAATTCCCCACACAAAATGATATTCTTTGTTTCCTCGCTAAATGGATGAGAGCTATTCTCATCCACTAGTACATTTATCAGATTCATCAATAGGAACTTATCACATATGCGTCTACGAGAAGCGATGTTATACCGACGATGGCCAGCAGGCATTCCAATGGTCAAAACGCATACTTTCATTATTAATTTTCACTATTTGTTTCAACACCTTTTCAAACATTCGTATATTTTCGTTTTTCCTGTTATGGTCCTTTTTTCATTATCTCACACATGTAGGTTTATAAGTATCTGTAATAAAACAGTTCGCCAAAATGAGTATTGAGATTCGGTTTCATTAGATCGCAATGATCGATTTTAAACTGAACTTTGATAAATCAGCGATATTTAAATCTTATTAAAAAGAGCTAATCTTTACCTTATTTTCAAAGTGAGGAATTTTATATTTATTAAAATATTTTTAAAATATGAAAGAAAAACACATTGCTTGCATTCAAAATAAAAAAAAATACACCACTTTTGATAATTGGTCGGGTACCAAAGAGAACCCTCGATTTCCAGGAAAACAGTTCTGCTAAAACTTTGGAAAGTAGTTTCTAGTGCCTAAAAATAAATTTTAGAACCAACATATGCGGCTAATAGGCACAATTTTTGAAGATAACCGTTTTTTAAACCCAAATACGCAAACATTCTTTAAGTTATTCCACGCTTTATAACTCGATAAAAAACGAATGTTTCTGAATCACAAATGGAAACTGAGAATGCTCCCTTGATTTGAGAGGTTATATATGTATATAGCTCAATTCGTTCGAAAGTTATGAAAGCTTAAAAATTAGACACAATTTTGCATTTTAATTAGTATCAAAATAGTGAAGAGATTTTGAGTCTTTTATATCTTAGTTAGTCGCCGGACTGTAAAGCATGAAACTATTCCCAAAGTTTCAGAAAAATCGCTTTCCCGGGGATCGTTAGTTCCCCTTGTTAGTTCAGCTGAACTCGTCAGAACTTAGTTTTTTATTATTTTAATTAATTGAGTTTATAGAAAAGTGATTTAACTTTTATGTGGTACATTTTTTAATCATATTTGTCAACTTGAAGAGTACAACATAAATATATTTTATAGGAACTTTAAGCAAAGGTTCTAAGGAATATCGGACCCCTCCTGCTGTTGCACCTCCTCAAGTTCCAAGTCACTATGCCCCGAATTACCCTTTAGGGCATCCTCGAAGGGATAGAGGACCTGGATATAGTACGCTTCCACTTCATGTTCATACCGTGCAACATTCTAGCAACATAAATTCTGCATTAAATCATATAGTTCCACTTCCACAAATTGGAACAGTACATCCTCTTCAAAATAATGTCCAGGGATCAGCAACCACGCCACAGAACATTTCGTACACTCAAGAAAATAATACTAATATGCCAGGTAAATAATACTACATTGTTTAACTATTATGAAATATTAAATTTTTTTGAAACTAAAATATTTAAATATAGTTTTTAATGACCCTAGTAGAAATTTATACTACTGCCTCTAAGAATCTGTCAATTATAATGCCGCATTGTTCAACACTGTCACGGCAAATTGGACAAGTCTGTACTTGAGTATCAGACTAAATGATAATGGATTTCCCTGAAAAATGCTAGTAATATATTTTGCGTTTATGCTGCTTTATGCATAGATCTGCCCACCCGTAATATGATGTAGTCGGACAAAGGTGCACTGTGTACGTCAACCTTTCGCTAGAACATGAACGTTAAGTGTCGGTATTCTGATTATTCTTTCTGGGCTTTGTATATCGAAAATCTATTTAGGAAACTCACTAGGCACACAAACATATTTCTATATAGAATGTTTTGAAAGTAATCTACTCGCTGTGTGCTCTATTAACGATTTCAATTTAACGTATACTTCGCGATCTGTGCACGGTCTATTTGTAAAAAGGGACTCTTATTATTAAGGAAGTAAAAGCTTGACTATTTACAGTATTTACATTATGCACAGGTCGGCATTGACGACGTGAATGCAGTTACTACAAGAATCTTCCAACCAACTGACTACTTTTCGCGCGTAATAGGTGGATTTCCCATATTTTCATCCATATTGTCATATTTTCTTTCACTTCTTTCAAACGAATACGTAGGATATAGTACATTTACGTGCTAGTGCAATAAATTGATTTGAGCCTCGTATGATCGCTGAAATAGGCACGCGAGGGTAAAACCTATTTCTCACTCAGATATCGAACTTTATTTTATGACTCAAGGTATGAGAATATTAATTTAACGCATATCTTTTTTCTCGTGTGCGATAATCGAACTTTTCCACTAGTCAGATCCAGATATTTTATCTTATAATATAATCTCTTCATTTTCACTTTGCCTATTTTCAAAAGATATATCTTCAGCAATCATTTGTTCTTCGTAAATATGTAACTGAATGTCTTTGATTCATCGTCTTCCTTTTTTATTTTTAATCTGGACAATATAAATTTGCTATTGGATTGAGAGATGATTTTGCACATGCAATCACGAAATCATTATTTAGAAACTGCACATGTTTCTTCATGAAATCATGTTTTACACGGTACGCTAAAATTCAACAACTATTACAATTAGTTAATAGTACATTACATTACAAGGGACGAACGGCGAAGATTCTTCCCGGCGGAGTGATTTGCAGTGGGGGGCAATCCGCCGGAAGGGGGTCTTCGTCGTTCGTCCCGTGTAATGTATACTATTTTTCTTCCTACCTGGTCGAAAATTCGTAATGAATTATTAATCGCGTTAATTGAGATAACCAAAGTATGTAGGTTATTTTCTTCGTAGCCTCCGCCATGTTGGTCTGTTCAAGCAGACGACTGAGCAGTGTTTGTCATCTGTATTTGTTAATACTGAATGAGGGCTTTTTAGCATCCGCCGCATTCACGACCCGATGGAAGCGAGAGTTCTTGGCCAGCGGATGCTAGAAAGCCCGAAGTAAATAAAAAAAAAAATTTAAATAATTTTATAGGTGTAAATAAAAAAGTAGAATAAATTTAGATTTTTTTTATTATAAATTTGTGATGAGTACACGGAGAGTAATTTCGAAAGAATTTATGTTAATAACATTGTAACCTATTTCTTCAATTGTCAGTCGAGACATTTAGTGTCAACAGATGAGGCTATATTTTTCAATACAGTGCCGAGGTGCTGGGCCTCGGCCGATGGGAAGAAAATCCGCCCAACTGCCGAGGCACGAAGAATTAGAAAGGAGGGGGTAAAGGAAAAAAAAACAGGAGACAGCGTATACACATACTAACCTATATTACGGCCCGTGTTTCGACGCACGAAGAAAGCTGAAGCGCGTGTAAATTTTTATAAATTTTTTTTTTTGTATTAGGGTATTAATATAGGATTTATTTATTATATATCACATATATATGATGTACAATAAGTAAATAATATATTCCAATATATATATATATATTGGAACTAATAATTGATAACTATTGGCAAGAAAGTAAATATTAAACAAGTTATTAGATAGAACTGGCTTTTCATTCATAAAAATGAAAACCTTACATAAAAATACCTTCTAAATCAATGGTCTTTATACATCATACCTTGTTATTATATAATTTTTAGAACAGATTTTCATTAACAGGCAAGGATCTACTTTGGGTAGTGATTTTAATTTATAAAGATTGTATGAATTATCATTCAATTCTACTTTGTACGCTTGATAGTGATGTACAAAATTGATGAGAAGTATTTCCGAGATAAGAAAATAAATTTCACCTTCAACCTCAAAAATTTTGCGTATTTTTCCAAACACTGGTTCATCTTCTATTGCAGCAACAATGATTGTTCTTGGAGAGTATTTCTTCCCTTGATAATAAATATAGTTTAATGACATGGCAGAATTTTTTTCAGTAATGCAGTTGCTTATTTCCCAATCATTTGCTTCTTGAATACTTCCAATTTCAAGATTGTATGTAACGTTCATCGAAGGTCGTAAGCGAATAAAGCATTCGCGTAGTTGGTGGCGTATGCTAATGGTGAATGGCACATTGATATGTATACATTAGTATCATCTTTCTTAAAATAACGATAATAAAACAGTTGTAACAGATGTTTGTAAAAATTAGATTTAGGAACTGTGGAGAACAACTTGTACAATTTATAAAGAATTTCAACAGCTTCTAGGATAGACTCAACTTTGTACTTGTGATTTTTTGTAACCACAACATAATAAGATTGAATTGTTTCAAGTGAAGCACCACAAATTACAATAAAAAGGAAAACATTCCCAATTACAGTTTTTTCATAGATTTTTGTAACTTTTTGAAAAATTTCTTTGAAATCTTCGCATGCATCTCAATTATTTCGTTGAAAATAAAAAAATAACAATTTTAAAGTTGTGTATGTTGAAATTTGACAACTTCATATTATACAATGAAAATATGATTCTAATATTGAGCAAACTTTCTTACCTCGGAATGCGTGATAAAAGAGTCTTTAATATCTTCCTTTGTAATCTTGATATTAATAATTTAAGTTCAATTATTTTTTGAATTTACAGTTTAAAATAAGATATTTTTTTAATTAAAACTATTTCATACAAGCATTAATTCTTGAAGATCATTAAAAATCATAAACAATATTGTTTTCTTATTAAATAGATTTCAAAAATAATCAATAATTTCATTGAATAGAATTTTATTGGAATCTAAATTGTAAAAAATTATGTTTTCGTAGCTTTCCAATGCTGTACACTTACCAACATCCACGCACTTCCGTATCTCATCAGTTTGTTTCGAAGATGTAGCTAGCTTAACAATAGTCTTTGCGTCTTGTTCCCAAAGGATTTTGAAATTCTTATCTTTTTCTTGATATTTTAATTTAAAGTCTTCTCTGATCTATGAGGAGCAGAGCAATTATTAATCCCAGATATTCGAGAATATATGAATCTTATAAGATCAAAAGCACTTTCACGAAAAAAAAAATTCGTTACAGAAGACAAAAATAAATATAACTTTGTAAATCTTACTAATTTATAGCCATCTGGATAGCCCAAGCATCGGTATACTATAAATATATTAGCAATAGTATCTTTTCTCTTATAATCTACAAATCTAGCTGCTTTATTGGTGTTCCATTCAGTTATAAAAGTTGACGTAATTTCGCCTGGATTACAGCGATTTTCATTCGTTACATCTGTACTTACAGGAATTGCTACGATAGAATAGTATGAGTTATTGGTAACGTAATAAGAAAGTACATCGTACTATCTCGTGTAACTGACAAAATACACGTCTCAAAATTGTGTCTAATAAACTTCAATAAAATAGAATCCAAAATATAGTAATATTGTATTCTTATTTTCAAGTTATGAAATTAAAAATTATTGATTTGAATCATTTATGTTTCTCTAACATTACTATTGGCATATAATTCCATTCACCAGTTCGTAATTCAAGTTTTGATTTGTGAAATAAAAAGCTCTTAACATAACCTTTTCTTTTTACAGTTCCTGTGAATAATCCCAGTTTCATTGACTCTTTCCTCTCTGCTTTATATGCATTATATAAATACCCTTTCGAGTCTCTCTCCTCTTTACTAGGAGTGAACCATATCTGGATTTCAAAAACCCCAGGAAACTGCTTGTCGATTTCTTTACTCAAGGTACTTAATCGATGTCTGTCCAAACTGAATCAATATAATTGAGATTAATAATATAATTAAAATAATTTATGTAAAAAACATACTCACATTTGTCTTGCATGTTGGTATTCATTAGCTATAATTATACGACAGAGTCTCGAAGTGTATCCTTTGAAATTAGAGAACTTTTGGTCGTTATTAAACACATCGAGATCATATGCTGTTAAAATGTTGTGCCCTTCCCAAGTGTCTTGTAATAAATTGTAAATAAAAGTATGATTCCTTATGCCTTGATTATATTTGAAAAATATAGTGCAGTAAATAATTGTTATGTAGCACTACAAAATCTATTTATTTATGTAAAAGAAATACGGAGAAAAACTATTTGTAATACTCGAGAAGTATGGCGCTGTAATCAGTCGTATAATTTCAAGAAATATTACAATTACCAACAAACCTTGATTAGTGGGGATTTCTTCACTATAATAACCTTTGTTATTTGTGACTGTAGGAAAACTGTTGTCATTCAAACTATCATTATTTCCAACTTCGATTAAGTTATTATGATTGTTGAGTAGTCTCAAACGTTTTTCAGTACTCGAACATGCTGTGGTAATGTCTACAGTTAGAGTAGCTTCTACGAGTGACCGCTTTTGCGAGGACTTGTCAACACGATGGCACTCATCAAGTTGTTCGCATCGATTCAAAAGACAAGTCAATGGGAATATTGTCTATAAATCATAAAGTTATTACTTAATCATTAATTGGAAAATGGTTCTGATAAGTTAAAATTAGTAGATGCTACTTTTAATATATACATTGACAATTGGCAAAACTGAAAAAGATACGCGTCAAATGTTTGCTGCATAAAATATGCACAAAGATGTAATATAGAAATTTATTTTTCAATTATTACCTGTCGTTAGTGGTTCGGAAGAAGGCTAATATATATATTTTTTATTATATACAGTAACAAAATAATAACTTGTATCACCAAAAGTCTCACTAAAAACTAAATCTGCTTATTTCAAAATTTATGACTCTTATAACATAAATTGAGAGTTGCATGCATTATTCCGTTAAAGTTATAAATTTAATGTATGATGGGTGTACATATTATAAATTTGAAAACTTATCTGGATCTATTTAGAAACTTATGAAATATAAGCATCAAAGAAAATTAAAACTTATTTTTTCAATGTCAAAACACTGTCAAAATTAATAAAAATATTTATTTGAACTACAAGAATAATGCTAAATATTCAGGTATACAAATAAAATAATTCATAACAAACTTGGAGTAAAATCAATCACCATTACGTGACTTACAAGGGAACCACCCCAACCCGACCCCGCCGATCCACTTTTAAGGGGTGAAATCCACCCCCAAAGTCAATCCCTAAAATTATTTTTTTTAATATTTCTCAGCATCTAATGAATATTTTGAAATAAACTCAACGCCAAAAAATTTCTTATGAAAAGGCGCTTCTAAGGACACAACATTTATGCCGAAGAGTTGCAACCCCCCTTTTTATAGGGGTAAATTCGCTATTTTTTTTACTCTTTTACGACATGTAATTTACTAAATCAGCTCGAGTGAGTTAAAAATTGCACTGATTATGAGAAAATTCTAAATTTCAATTGACGTGTTTCGGGATTTTCCAAGAAAAAATGTTATAAGGGTGTGTCATCCCTAGAAACCACCTTTGCCATACCACAAGAAGGCTAACTCATCTAATACCGGAGAAAGCGACTTTAGTCGTTTGTTTTTTCTTGAAATAGTTGGATCCTACGCCGTAAGCGAGTGACCTCAACTAACCGACCTACCCCTAACCCACCTAACC
>UELU01138229.1:0-21138 GCA_900490025.1 Megastigmus dorsalis | reverse complement strand
GGGAATGCCCGGACATGCCTCCACATCTACGCCCAGACCGAATATTCACGGTGCCAAGGTTATGCTCTGCATTTGGTGGGACCAGCTCGGTGTGGTGTATTATGAGCTGTTGAAACCGAGTGAAACTATTACAGGGGATCGGTATCGAACGCAATTGATGCGTTTGAGTCGAGCATTGAAGGAGAAACGGCCACAGTATCAAGAGAGACACGATAAAGTTATCCTGCAACATGACAATGCTCGGCCACATGTCGCGAAACCCGTCAAGACATACTTGGAAACCCTAAAATGGGAAGTCTTACCCCACCCGCCGTACTCTCCAGACATTGCTCCTTCCGACTACCATTTGTTCCGATCGATGGCACATGGCCTAGCTGAGCAGCATTTCCATTCTTATGAAGAAGTCAAAGAATGGATCGATTTGTGGATCGCCTCAAAAGACGCATCGTTTTTTCGAGATGGTATCCGACAATTGCCCGAAAGATGACAAAAAGTAGTGGCTAGTGACGGACAGTACTTTGAATCATAAACAGCTAATCACTTTTTCAGAATAAAGCCTCAAATTTTCGAAAAAATCGGCGGAAGCAAAGTTGTGCACCTAATAGAGAAATGTAAATTTTAATTAATTGATGAAAAATTTGAAGATCTGCTATTTTACTTGTTCACTTCTTCTATAACTTTAAGACGAAATTATATCTCGACAAACGGGGAACGAAACTTTATTCTACGAGAAATTTTATATCTGGATAGATAATAAAAAAAATTGATTTTTAAAAAATTTTTATATCTGGATAGATAATAAAAAAAATTGATTTTTAAAAAATTTTAAGGCGTAAACCCCCCCTTAAGTCGAAGGATTTTATACATTAAAATGGCAGAAAAATACGCTTTCTGTAGGGGCTAATGTTATCATCCCTTGTAATACCGTAGATAAATCGCACACATGTATTATTAAATCTCTGTAGTCGTTTATCTGCTCGGCGGACGTGTCAAAACATACTACAGCGCAGAAGTCAAGATGGGGTATGGCTAAAGCTTCAACCAGTCTTTTGCGTACAGTCTCGGTGGTGCATGCCCTTATAAACCGCAGGCTATAAAGGGCTTTATTTACTTTTTTAGCTACACTATCGACCTGAGGTTTCCCCGTTAATTTTCTAACTAATGTAACACTGACACTCACGACCACGTCGGGAAAAAGTACCATATTTTCGAGAACCAAACTAAATTGCTTTAGTCCTGCCAGAGTATAAACGGAGGGACAAGCTCTCGGCCCACTCGAACACCACTCGTGCCGCATCAGACAGGCACGCTACTCTCTCTAGAAGATTATCTGTAGGTGTTTGAAGGTAAATATGGAGGTCATTAACATATAGAATGTGCTTGACCGTCCCACGATCAAAAAAGGTCTTTAAGATCATTGATGTAGACTGTAGAGCAAAGGCCCGAGGACCGACCCCTGTGGTACACCTAAATTTGTCTCAACCCACAAAGAAGAACCATTTAAATATGATTTAATCCACAGGAGTGCGTGCACTCGAGAACCCGAGATCGCGCAGTTTGTTCAACAGTCTTCGATTCTTCGATTAATACCTCTGCCAATGTCGTCAGTCAATTTAAGCAGGTCTGTCCGAGTACTGTGATGTTGTCTAAACCCAACCCAACCCTGCCTGAGAAGGATCGAGAATGCCGGCCCTGGAGAGGTAGCTAGTAATTTGAGAGTGAGCAATCTTCTCGAGCACCTTAGAAAAAAACACAGTAAGGCGATGGGACGAAAGTCCGAAACTGAAGATGGCGCTGAAATCTTTTTTAAAGCCACTAAGTGTACCTACCCTCCTCTAGGTACCCGGAAAGACCCCCTGAGCAAAGGAGGAATCGAATAAACGAACTATATCATTCCCCAACACTGGCAGGGACTTCATTACAACACTCTGCGGTATCTCATCCGCACGCCTCACCTGTTATGAAAAATGAAATATGGCGAGAACTACATCTGGGAATGAATAGGGTGGAAAAGAAAAAACATCATCAGGAGCAGACTGTATATTATCCATTACATTATCCATATTCTCGTTGCGTGCGACTGACACACCCGCAAAGTGGGAGTTCAGCTCCTCCGGGGTGAAACCATGCAACTCTTTCTTGCTTTTAAGCAAGAGGCCGACATTACGCATTTCCCTCCAAATATCTTTCCTGTAATCAAGAGCGTCAGAAAGCTGATTACTAAGATAGGAGGTACGCTCTTGATCAATACACATCTCGACCTCGTTACGTAAATGAAGAAATTCACCCAGGAGCTCGGCACTCCCGGTTCTGTTGTACCGTCTATGCATAGAGTCCCGTTTGTTGATGAAGCTCCACGCCAATCTATGGGGCTTTCCCTCTACGAAGAGTTACAGTTTTTAATAGAGCGAATTCATTAATAGCGTCCAATAGATTAATGCTTAGACATTCAAGCACCTCATTAAAGTTGAAATCAGACTCTAAGGTATCTGTGGAAAAAGTCGACCAATTACAGAGCAAAAAAACTCATTGAGCTCAATCGAGTTTATCTTACTGTAGTTTCGAAAGCTGAAAGTCTCTTTAGGAGGAGACACAACGTAAATATCAATGGTAGCGGCAATGATATTGTGCCTGCTACAAAAAGGCACCAAACTATTCCAACAGTCAAGTACCGTATCGTTATCGTCTACAAGCATTAGGTCAATCCATGTATGAGATGTATCAGTGTAATGCGCCAGGCCATGCTGGATGATTTTAACTGAGAGCTCCTCAGCTAATCGCTGAACGAACTCCGAATCACCAGTAGTCGATAACAGAGTTGCATTCAGTAAGTAAAGCCCACAAGGATTGGTGGCGTGTTGCCCTTTTGAATCTCACAAAAAATAAATTCAGGAATACCTGGTTTACCAGGTCCTGTGCTGCTGGATTTGAGGTGAATACATGAGCTCGCTCATCTCCCCCCCCCCCCACCTACTCCTGATCAAGAATCTGCCACCACTGAGCCAGATGTACTTAAAGCCAAGCCTTAAAGATAACTGCTTTAGACTTACAAATTCCCTGTAAACTTTTTGGTGCAATAATTCATTAATAAAAAATTTTCTACCTGGCAAGTGCGCAGCAGACTCCGAGCCAAGAGGAGTAGAATTGACATATCCTGTAGTTAGATAATTATTTGAATAAGCGCGCTTAGCGCGAAGGATATCATTTACGCGCTTTCTACTGGTGAGGCGAACCACACAAGACGGCGGCTGCCTCGTTCTCGACACCGTGCAACTCCCTGACTCCTCCCCCCACCCTTCGCTCGCACCCTGAGGCTGCAGGATACGAACACCGACAACTTCCTGCCTATCAAGTGCAGGGGGGACATTGCTGAGTACTGCGAATGCCACATTCTGCAGATTTGCAGCAGAAGATGTGTCATTAATAATACCATTAATAAGTAATTTGCAGCACTTACAACTATTGCCAGTGCGCGCGCCACAGCTCTCACGGTGCGAACGACAGGACGGTACAGATCTTATTCCGGAGCCTAAGCAGACGAAGACCTGTGACACGTTATTAATATTTTCATTTTCATTTTCATCATTATTAATTAAATTAATATTATTATTGATTGAATGCTTACTTAAGAGCGAGGCATCGTCAACCATGGTCGGTATCTTGCGCAAAAGTGTATTTATTGAATCTTTTAAAATCGAGTTTTCGTGAAGGAACATAAGCCGATCATTGTGCAGGCCCCAGCTGGGACGATTGCAACTCTAATTTTCGCTCAAGAGACGAGACTTTTGTGCTAAGATCACTTACCCGCTGATTTAATGCTAGTGTGTTAGCTGGAAAGTTTGAACTTATACTATCAAGTCTCCGCTCAATCCGAGATTCAAAATCGCCCAATGTTCAGTAGTTCAAACTGCGCCACTACATGATCGACTAAGGTTGACTAGACATTGGTATGAATTACTGAGGCATTAAGTGCATCATTAATATTATCTTGATGCGGCGCGAGCTTAGCTGGCGTAGACGGGAAGAGCGCCGAAGAAAGCGGCGCTTGCTGACCGGCAACCCCTTTTTCGCAAGAAATATATTTTCGCGTCTTGGCAGACTTTATAGGAGTCAGACACGAGGTGTGACCGCTTCTGCCACACTTTGTACACTTTGCAAGCGCGAGATCATTGCGCCATTATCTGCTGCAACAGGCGCAAGACTTTTTCAGCTCCATTTAGATGTATATAATTCTGCCCTCTTATGGCGAAAGTTAATAATTTCGACCGTGTTGATGTGTAAAGTTTAGAGAACAGCAGAGCAAGCAAGTTCAACACACTTACACAATCATGTACAATCACGTACCTGCTTAATCACACGCACGCGCAGATCCTTGCTGTCTAAAATGTCGCTAAATCGTTGCAGGTCAATACCTCAACTTTTTGAAGGCGTTCGATATGGTCCCCCATGGACTCCTTCTTCAGAAGCTGAGGCGCATGATGTGTTCAGACGCGGCCCTCGCCTGGTTCTATGCTTACTTGCATGATCGTCTTCAGGCTGTGGTAGACGCGGGTGGCTCAACATCTAATTGGCGAAGGGTCATGGCGGGAGTTCCGCAAGGAAGTGTCTTGGGCCCGTTACTCTTTATCGTGTACATCAATGATTTGCCATCAATGTTGAGCGTGTCTCGCCACATGATCTTCGCGGACGAAACCTAGATCTACTACTCTTTTCCACCCACCAGGCTGGAAGAGGGTATCGCAGTAATCACTCGTGACGCCGAGGCCGTCGCTGCGTGGGCGGCTGAGAACGACCTTCCTCTGAATCTCGAGAAGACCAAAGTCATGCTCTTGGGGAGCAAGACCATCATCTCTCGCTTAGACCTTGACAGCATCCCTAAAATTACCATTCTCGGGGATCCTATCCAATACGCTAGCCAAAGAAAGAGTAATATCAACAATCTCTTAAGTCGTGTTCATTGCAAACTGCGCTCCCTAAGGCACTACCGCCACTCACTTTCATTCTCTTTAAAAAAAGCCTAGTTGGGAGCTTGGTCTTCCCCCAATTCGACTTTGGTTGTGCTGTCTACGACGTCCTAGACAAAACTCGCATCATCAAGACTCAGCGAGCACTTAATCCGTGTTTGCACTTTATGTGTGGCAACATCCCTTCTTTCGGGCATGTCACCCCACACCGCATTAGCAGGTGCCTGCAGGTGAACTTCTGGAGGTCATAGCTCGCCTGTCTGATGCGGCACGATTGATGTCGATGTGGGCCGAGCGCTTGTCCCTCCGTCTCAATGCTGGCAAGACCAAAGCAATTTTACTTGGTTCTACAAAATATGTTAATGATTTAGTTAAAATGGGACTGCCAGACGTTGACATGAGGGGCGAAGCGCTTGTACCATTTTCCGACGCCGTCGTGAGTCTCGGTGTTACATTAGATAGCAAATTAACGTGGAAGCCGCACGTTGATGCTATAACGAAAAAAGTAAATAAAGCCCTTTATTGCCTGCATTTTATAAGGGCATGTACCACCGAGACTCTTCGCAGAAGGCTGGTTAAAGCGTTAGTTCTACCCCATCTTGACTACTGCGCTGTAGTGTATCTTTACGCGTCCGGCGAACAAAGAACTAGGCTACAGAGACTGAACAACACATGTGAGCGATATATCTACGGTGTCAAGAGAGCTGAGCACATCACCCCCTGTAGAAAGCAGCTGGGATGGGTGCACGTAGACAGTCGGAGGATGTATTTCGCCGCCATTTTAATGTATCAAATCGTCTGACTAAATGAACCAGGTTATTTAGCGGCTTTTTTCAATAAACACCAGGCCAGGTGCGCTAGCAGAGGTGATGCACAAGAACTCTCGGTGCCAGGAGTGCGCACAGAAACTGGTATGAGATCTTTCCAGGTCCATTGTGCGCGCTTCTGGAACTCTCACCCAGCCAATCTGCGCAACATTCCATCTTTGCGCGGATTCAAGACGGCGGTGCTTAAACACCTTTTCGACCGTGATGCCTAGTCATCCAGGGACGAAGCCTGTGACCTCATTCCGTAATAAGCATAAGTTTTAGTTATAAATTTAATGACTTACACGTCGCACTAGGGGCAATCGAATGAGCTGTATGTTAACTTATTTCGTTTTGTCCCCTTTACATTGATAAGTATACATTGATTTTAAAGTGTGAGTGTATTTATTAGAGTAAGTGTGTTGACGAATGAATGAGTAGAGAGAATGATTGACTTTTATTTTTAAATGTATGGTTATATGATAGATATCGACTGATTTTGTAACTGTTTATTTGGATTTTATGTGACGCGCTGTGATGTTAGTAATAGGTTTGTGCAATATTTTAAGACTGATTTGTAAATAGTTTAGTTTATCTGAGTAAGCAAACATGTGATATCATAGTAACTGCAATAATAATCTCGTCTTTATGTAATTTTACTGTAATTTGAAAGGAAAATATGTGTAATTATATGTGTTATACATTTTGTAAATATTTACAAATAAACAAATATCTATCTATCTAAAAATATCTCTCTCTCTCTCTCTCTGTTTCTCTGTCTCCCTCGAGAATCATCGGGTCGTGCAGGCGGTGCAGCTCAGAGCCCAGGCTCGGACACAGAGAGCACACAGAGAGCACGCAGCTGCATTCGGGCAATAAAATCTGCCTGCAGTGAGCTCCGTTAAGTGGTGTAGTTTCCGCGGGATGTGTGGGCAGTATATATATAGAATGGCGCGATGCAGCCCGAGTAGCCGGAGGTGGTGCGGTGGGCTTTAACGAGGCGCCGGGCTTTTTCGCCACCACCAGCCGTTTCGCCTGCCTCTCTCTCTTTTTGCTCTTCTCTTCGCTGACGCCGAATTCGCCATTTTTATCAAAGCCAGTGCGCAGACGCAGCCACATCATATAGCATCCATCATCGGACGCTTGGATCAGCTGGGACATCGAATTTTCCCAACGGCGAGTACAGTGTATTGTGTAGCGCTACCTTGTCAACAAAGCCATGGGCGACGATAGTGGGGGCAGTGAGGTGTTTCACGAGTCGACGAGCGATTCACCTTTACTTTCGCGTAGCGAAGTTTCGCAAATGCTAGAGGATATAAACATGTATCGCGACACTATACTCACCTCTCTCGGTAATGAAAGAGATAAAGGCGTTAAAGCACAGCTGCGTGAAACGATTAACGGGTTCAGCTCAATTTTAACAAAAATTACTACTGCGTATTTATGCAAACTCGAGGTTGAGCGTGTGCATGACACCTGTCTACAAGCTCTGAACACAGCGTGTGAGGAAATTAAAAAAGCTAGTGTCGACGCTAGTGACATCGTATCAAATAATTTCATAAGTGCGCGTTCGTATTCGGAAGCCATTACCGCCGCTCTCCCCGCGCTATCCCGCAGTCAGCTGCGCAGTGACAAAAATAAAATTGTGCTTAATAGCGGTAAGCCGATCAATATTCAGCGTGCTAGTCGTATTACGATAGGTCCGCGCGATGATGCTAAAGCTAAATTTCCTTCTGCGAAAGATACGCACGAATCCGTGAGGAAAGCGATCATTCCTAAGCAAATAAAAATAAGTATAAATAGAATAATTTATGCCGGTAACAGTACAGTTATACTGGAAGGCGACTCAATCGATCCTAATGTAATCAGCGATCAGCTGACTAAAACGTGTCCGGGCCTCGAAATTAAATCTAATAAGTCGAAAAATCCGCGACTCATCGTGCATGATGTGCCAGTCGAATTAAATGCTGACAGTGTCGTCGAATGTATTGTTAATTAAAATCTGTCAAGCCACGAACAAGGCTCAGTGAAAGCAGTGTACATGTACCCGGAGCGTGAAAACAAAAAATTTCGTTCGTGTATAATAGAAGTTACTCCAGATCAGCGTAAAGCTTTACTCGCTAAAGCTCGCGTCTACATCGATTGGAGATCTTGTCGCGTTGCCGATCATATATCGGTTCTACAATGTTTTAACTGCTTGAAATTTGGCCACAAGGCGAACGAATGCAGGGGTGAAGCATGTTGTGGCTTCTGTGCTGGTTCGCATGCATCGAATACGTGCCGAAATAAAAATAACCTTCGTTGTAAAAGTTGCATTTCGGCTAACATCACAGTCAACGTTAATCACTCTGACTACGACATATTAAAATATCCAAAAATGCGCAAACAACTTGATCGCGCCATATCTTTTGTTAATTATGGCGAACAATAGAGGGCTGTCAGAGTATCTGTGTATCGCTCACTGTAACGCGCAGTCTCTCAATGCTAATTTCACAAGTGTAAGCCAATTTGTAGCAACTTACGGCGTGCAAGTTATGGGAATAAGTGAATCGTTTTTGAAGCCAGATTACAATTCCGGTTGGTTTGAGATCCCACACTATGTGCTACTTCGCCATGATCGTATAACTGCGCGCGTTGGTGGTGTCGCCATGTATGTACATGAGTCTATCAAAACCAAAATTATTAAATGCTCTCCAGAATTATCTGTTTATATTAAGAGACCGGAATATCTTTTCGTTGAGTTCAAGGTCGGCTCCTACAAATTTCTCTGCGTGCTTGTATACAATCCACCTGACACTTATTATTGGTGCGATACGGTTGAAGAAGCTTTACTAAACTGCAATGGGTCGTACGATAATATTTTTCTTCTTGGGGATTTCAATATCAATTGGACCTCTTCCACTTTAACTCGTGAAACTCTAGCTAGTTCCCTGCAAGCTTGCAATTTAAAACGTCTACCTTTTGATGCAACTCATCATCAAGGTAACCCATTCTCTAAGATAGATTATTTTTGCCTCATGGATGATTCACATCTTATTTTCTACTCGCAACACTTTCGGCCTGAAATATCTTTACACGAGGTTTTACTCGTCTGCTTCAAGTATAATCGTTCTCTACCTACTCCTAAAACATGTACACGACATAACTTTAAGAATATTGACTGGACTAGCTTTCATCACGATTTGCACTCGATAGATTGGCAACCTATTCTTGACTCTCCGAATATGGATGATAAAGTTTCGCTTTTCTCTAATAAAATTGTCCACCTGTACGATACTCGCGCACCTCTACGTACATTTACCGTTCGCGGTCGACGCCCGTCACCATGGTTGACTGACGAACTGTATAAACTCTTACACGACAAAAATGTTGCTTGTCGTACTTTTAATCGTACTCGTATAGATATTGATCGTGCTATTCGTAATCAATTGCGTAATAAAGCTAAACTTGCCATACGTAATGCAATTTCTAATTACAATCGGCAAAAAATTATGAGCTGTAACTCTTCTCGTGACTTTTGGGATTGTATAAATGAAATGGGGATTTCAAATAAAGCAGAACCCATTGAAACGCTTCCTGACCTCGACTCGCTCAATCGCTTATTTATTGGAGATTCGAATAGTCCCACGGTAAATTGTAATGTGCCAACTCGGGACATTGCGAATGATGATGAAGGAGGACGCGGCCCATGGTCAAACTTGGCATGAATCCTATAAAATCAACTTCAGCACAAAGAATCCTTAAACTCTGAAGTATTTGAATAAAAAATGTCTTCTCTATGAAGCGGAAAATATAAAAGTGATTTTTTCTAATTTTTAATACTAGATATCGGATGAAATCTTGAGTTTTTCACTCATTTTAACAAAATTGACTTGAATTTTTTTTTATATTTCCGCGCATTTCCTCCGATTAAATTTTATTCCAATATTAATATTTTGATCAGCTCTAAAAAATAAAAAAATTTTGAACGTTTATCTAGGTTTATTTATTTTCTACGCATTAGTCGGCGTCCTCCTTTTACTTTCGTCATGTTAAAGGCTCCGATGTTCACTCTGCTATTAAGACTGCACGCTTTAACGCTCGCGGGCCAGATGGCATACCTGTACGCTTCCTTAGAGATTGTATTCTCAGTATTACTCCCATCTTAATGAATATATTTGACGCTTCGCTACAATCAGGCATTTTTCCATCTAGCTGGAAACAAGCACTGGTACGACCAATCCCAAAAATCAAGTCTGCTAAGCTTCCCAAAGATTTTCGGCCAATTAGCTTATTAAATGCTACTTCGAAAATATTCGAAACTGTTGTGCTTAAGCAGATATCCGAGTTCATAGAACAATCAAATTTACTCGATGCTTTTCAATCAGGCTTCCGCAAGCTATATAGCACTCATTCAGCAGTATTAAAAATAGTAGATGATATTAGGGCTGCCATCAATAAGAAACAAGTCACACTGCTGATTGCTATTGACTTCTCTCGTGCTTTTGATTGCGTCGACATTAAACTTCTATGTGATAAACTTCTTAGACTTGGTTTTTCCAGATCGGCCTGCAATTGGTTTGAATCCTATCTTTCTGGTAGGTCTCAAGTGGTTGTTTCATCATCGAATGAGCGCTCAGAGTCTCTTGGTAGGCACTCAGGTGTTCCGCAGGGCTCTATACTTGGCCTCATACTTTTCTCGATCTTTATCAACGACATTGGTTCAGTTCTTAAGCATTGTTCTTACCACCTATATGCAGACGATTTTTGCATTTATTTTCATGACGCTTTCGATGACATACCTGATGTCATCCGTCGTGTTAATGAGGACTTAAATAATATAGCCCTTTGGGCAGCATCAAACGGTTTGTTAATCAATAAAAAGAAGACTGGTGCTATGTGGTTTGGCTCGCGTGGTTATATCAGTAGACTTGCATCTTTACACGTACCTGATATTTTGCTACCTGGCTTTAAGGTACGAGTCAGCGATACTTTAAAAATTTTAGGTATCACCCTAGACTCTACTTTAACATTCAGGGCTCAGTGCGGTATCACAGCTAATAAGTGCTCAGCTGTTCTATACCGTCTACGTAGATGCGGTGCTCACTTTCCAGTTGAATGCAAACTTATCCTAATAAAATCTCTAGTATTTCCATATTTCGATTACTGTTCGGGGCTATTTTGTTACCTCAGCGATGAGCTCGCCACAAAACTCGAAAATCTGATCACATCACACCCGACTACATTAAGCTCGGGATCTTGCCTTACGCTCTTAGAATCAAGTACTTAGCTTTAACGTTTCTTGCGAGCGTGTTGCGTAGTAGTCAGCCTCAGTACCTGGCAGTTGGCTTTAAATTTAGAGATCCCAACCAACCGGGATCGTCGCGTGTCTCGAAACTCGACCTACGCATTCCGTCTGCACAGTCTGCATCTCTTGACTATATGCGAGAATCTTTTGTTGTCGGTACTGCTGGGATATGGAACGATATTCCAGTAATAATACGCGAGAAGTACTTAGAACCTAGTTTTAAACAGGCTTTGTACAAATACTTGTGAAGTAAAGTAGGCGAATAACTCATTGTAATTTTGGAAAATATTGTAGAGATAGATTTATACATTTTATACATTGTTTTTTAGTTCTAAGTTAATTATATTTTTTAGATTTATTACCTTTTGAAGTCATGATGAGCGTGCGAGGGTAATTATTGTTTTTCCCTTTTTTGTGTTGAACACTACAAAATGTAAAAATTTTTTGTAGCTACAGGCTACACAGGACCTAGAGTCCTCAGTCTGAATAATTAATAAACTCAAACTCAAACTCAAACTCTCCTTGTCTGTGTCTCTTACTCTCAGACTTTATTACTGCGGCTATTCACCTGCTTCTTACGTTTACATTTTCGACCACACAAAAAAACTTTGATTCATATGATTGATACAGCTTTTTTTTCTATATATTATAAAATGAGTTTTTGCAACTTAAACAATGGTATACAATAATATAAATAAGAATAGTGTTATAAATAATAAGTAGAAAATGCCGGCCTTAACCTATTTAGCATGATAATTATGGCTGCGCTCTTTGTGTCGCGGCTTCACATGCGAAATGTTCGTCGTAGGGGTTCGGCGTGTGTCTCGGCGTGCAAGCTAGTATCCATCCCTTACCGTGGATGGATAGTGGTAGAAAGGTGTCCGGCTTAGTCACACTGCCGTTCTCTTCCGACTTTCTTCTACTATTTCCACCTTTACTTGCACAAGGTAAGATTGATCGTCTTCTAATGTGATCTGCGCTGTCTCGTTGTGAGGCGAGCTTGTTTTTATTTGGCGATTCTCTGTTGTGACTATCTTCTGACAATTTTTCGTCATGTTGATGATATTAATTCGAGTCTGAGAAAGTTACGTTGCCGCTTGAGTTAGCCTTAGAAACTTCATTTTCCGCCTTTGCCCTTAGACTGTCATCCAGCTCTTCTGAAGTCATTCAATCGTCCTTTAATGCTGTGGATTTTTTGATAGTAGACTCGAATCGAAGACTATTTTTTGTCGCAATCCTGTGGAATATTCTAACAGACAACTGTCGGGTTCCCGCTTATGTACTTGATACCAAGATTTTTTTAACTCTACTAACAAGGGGAATAGAAGGAGTCCGGGAAACCGATTTTGATGAAACTTCATAGACATTTTTTGATCGAAAATATGAGATACGTGTATCGAAATTTAATCAAATGGGCCCTTCATCAAAATATATAAGAAATTATGGTTGTCTTAAAACCATTATTGCAAGGCCACTGAACAGCTTCTACTACGTGAATTCATCCAGGTTTAAATTTACACATGGTGCTAAAATATATGTGTATATATATATACATTAGCATTAAAGCTAACATCTAAACCATAACTTATTTTTCTATATTCTTCTTTTAATGTGGCTTGGGCAGTGCTTTCCAAATATTTTTGAAATACATAATACCTAACCTAAACTAAAATTCTACAAAGTATTACATGAGCTAACCCTCCTCTAGACTCATGTTATTTTATAAAAAATATTAAAAATTGTACATATTATTCATATAAAATGCAATTTAAATATATATATACACACACAGCTGGCAGCACACAGCGCAATTGCATTAGCTGCAATACTAAAGGTAAGCATAAGGGAGAGTTTACATTGAAACAGTGACCAGTGAAAAAGCACGTATGTTACCGTGTTGGGAGTAACTTACTTAGTAGTCAAAGGAACGGAAACGGGTTCAGAAACAATGAAGACTACATACACTAAGTACACTCATGTACTTAGTGACTGAATTCACATAGAGGTGCATAGCGCGCTTGCACTCGCATTTCTAGCAATATTTAGTTATACTATTAAATATTACAAGCAATTTTAGTAATATTTAGTAATATAACTAACGAGCACGAGCTGTGCGTCTCTATGTGGACTCAACAGTAGCTGAGCCCCGTGGACAGTGGATTGTCCTCAGTGTTATGCGCATGTGCACCAGAATATAAGACGGAGTAGAAATACTTCATTTATGTTCTTTCATACAAATTAAAATTCAAAATAAACTTTTTTAGAAAATGTATAAAATTTTTATTTCATAAATAATAAAAATTCTTTTAATTGGCTATGTTTTCAAAATGTAGTATATTCATTGTTTTACCTTTTTATTTATAACTTTTGAAAGGAGTCCAATTTCGACAAATAGATTTCAGGAGCTTATCTACGGAAAATTTGCTATCAAGATAGGAAAGAAATTTTTTTCTGACGTTTAACACTGGATTGTTACCTTAAAGTGAGTAATGATTATCGTGTTTGCAGCATTTCAATCTATGATTACATTTGACGACAGACGTGCAATTTAATGTGCAAGCAGTTCTGTTTAAATATATTTTTTATGTACATATTGTACTAAAATAGATTGTGGATATAATGAAGTGATGATAACATATTTATTTTATTTGGAATGATTGTGCCAAATTTTTTCAAGACTTTGAATGGTTTGCTGTTAAAAAAAATCAGCTTTTTTTATTTATTGCAACGAATTAAAGTTCTCGTTGAATGTTGCTTTTTTTAGTGTTACCATTTTAACACCCGAAGTGGGAAGTTAAGCTTGAATATTCTAAGTTTTTAATATTTCAATTTTAAAAATCTGGATATTTGTTAAAAAGGTATACCTATATAATAATAATATACCTTAAATGATAAAATATAACAATTTATGATGATGTGTCATCCTACGGACCGTTTAATTAAAATAAAATAGTAAATAAGAAGAAAGGGAATATTTTCGATAGAAAATTTATAGCTGTTTTCTTTATGAGATTTGGATTTTACGAACGTTTAGGTAGCTGTTACTGGAAAAACCTAGACGAACAGACATCAGGGCAAATTGCGTTTTCCAGGCGGATACAGGTAATGGGTAATGTTATATGTAAAAAAAAGTTGCGCCTCATTCTTCCAGGCGACAGTAATAAAGTAATTGAAGCTCACACTGTCCACTGATTCGTCGGCGTCGGGACAAGGAAAAAAGTCTAGACGGGGATTGTTAAAACCCATAGCGTCTGTTGGGAAAACATCACAACTTATACCTGGCTGATGATGTTGCTTCTAGCAGGTACATGCATAAAGTAAAGGAAATAGCAATCTGTACAAAAATAAATATATAATTGAAATAAAGAAAATATTAACTTTCATTACGTAAAACTATGTATTTCTCGCATTTACGTAAACTTAAAAAAGAAATTAAATGGAATAGAATAAGAAGCGAGCGTAGATCTGTACTAATAAATAAAGTATAGAATTTTTTTTAATGATATTAATAGTGTAGAATAGAAACAATATGGGAAAGAAGCACGCACAAGGGGAATCTAGAAAATTTATGAGTAAACTAAAAAGTAACAAAACAAGAAGTAATCAAACGGGAAGTAACTAAGTGGAATTGAGTGGAGTAATAGTTGCGGTAGAGAAGCTAAGATGGTTCCTGAAAAATAAAGATTAAAAGAATCATATAATAAAAAAAAGTATCGTACAGAAAGTAAATTGTAACTGAAATAAAAGTTGAAAATCAGCAAGAAGTATAAATCGTAATTTGGCCGTAATAAATTCGGAATTGGAAAGTGTATATTAAGTGAATTTTTATTTGTTTGTGTATGTTCACCCAGCTCCACCTTGTCCAGCAGAACCATCAGTAGCAGAGACAATGGCAACAAAGAATGAAAATTAAAAAGGTAAGATATGGAATATAATTTGATTTTATGTAAATTCTCCACGATTTTAGTTTGCATGTGCGTGTTTCAAACTTTTTAAAGGAACATTAAAATTATTACTTATGTCGACTGTACTCAACTATAAACTGATAAAGATCTTTCTATCGGTCTTACAGTCTAATCAATATTCATGGGCAATCAGATTGCCCTTGTTTACAATCACCCCCGAAGAATCTGAAATAAACTTTTCTTAGTAAAGGACAATCTGACCGCCCCCCACCACCCAAAAATACCCAACGTTTCGAGCCCGCTCCGACTCCTCCTCAGGGACTGAAATGGAAAGCATTTTTAACCTTCTTATATACCCATCCCTCCTCTCCCCACCACCAACCCCTTTACCAATTTCCCCTTACAACTTTAATTAATAAAGAAGGATAAATGTTATCAAATTTACTCGACTCTGTCATTAAATTAACATTATTTCGATTCCTTAGAGTGTGGATACTCTCAAAACACTCCCTCTTATATTTATTCCTAATCCCCTCTTCTAAAATCTCCACACTCCCGAAATCGAAAAAATTCAAACAATTCATACAATGTTCTTTTAACCCCGAAGTAAAATTTGTGCTCCGTAAACTATAATGGTGTTCATACATTCTTTTTTTCAAATATCTACCCGTTTGGCCAATATAACATCCATTACAATCTTTACAATTAATTTGGCTTGGTGGGGGGTATTGTAGATTTTGAAATCTCGTATGTGTATATTATGTATGATTTTCCCCCTCTTATACTTTAATGAGAATATTTCTGGAGATGTCTAGCCAAGAATTTTATATGGTCCTTCGAATTTTTCCGTCCGCTTGGCATTTATGTCAGCTACTTTGTACGATAGTCTGTGTGCTTTTTTGAGCACTATTTCTCTTAGTTTGGATTTCCAGCTGCGGTGACGTAAATTGTAGTGTTTTTCTTGTTTTTGAATATTTCACATCGTGTTATTACGCGCGAGTTCGATTATTTCTTGGATTTTCTTGATACTTTTTTCGGCTAGAATAGTACTTTGAATTCGAGCTTCTTGATGCAGACTTCCTGAAACTATTAATATTCACCCATAAATTAAATAAGCTATATATCCCAAGTCTTTTGCGATTTCTTGATGAATTGTTTTATCATCGTTTTTACTAACGGTTTACTCGCGCGACTGGATTACATTGCGGTGTATACGGTGGTGCTTTTTGGTGCGTAATTTTCGCTTCTTTAAGCATGCTTGTGAAATCTTTGCTTACAAACTGTTTTCCATTATCTCTGATGACTGTTTTCGGGCATCCGTGTTGGAGTATTATTTTCTCTCGGACAGCTTGTGTTATTGCATATCCTGTAGCTTTTCGAAGTGGTTTTATTACGATCCATTTAGTAAAGCAGTCTTGCATGACTAATAATGTCGATTTTCCTTGATTGGATCTGGGAAGTGGTCCTACAAGGTCAACTGCGACTGTTTGCCACTGTTGATCTACTTTGGGCGCGTGCATTACTCCCGCAAGCACTCATTGCTCAGCCTTGTGTTTTTGGCAATTTTCGCATTCTCTCATGTATTTTTGTGCTTTTCGTAACATCCCTGGCCAATAATAATTTCTGGCTAGACGTACAAGTGTTTTATGTATGTTTAGATAACCATCGGTGTGCGAATCATGCGTTTCTTGTATAATTTCTTCTTTTTTTTTATATTTAGGAATGCAGCTTTTTCATTGCCCGTTAACTTTTTGCTCGTTGAAATCCAGTGTGTGCAGTAGGTATCGATACAAACGATTCTCTTTGATGAAGTATTCTGGGTTTTATAGCGTACCAGTGACATTTTTCTTTGGAGTCTATTATACAGATATTGAGAGACTGGCGTGATAATGCATCAGCGACAGAATTATCGGCGCCATGGCGGTATTCAAATTCGAAATCCCATTGGCTGAGTTCCATTGCACAACGAGCAATTCTTTCTGACGGATTCTCTAGTCTGTCTAGCCATTTCAGCGACTGTTGATCGGTAAGGACCTTAAAGTGGTATCCTTCCAAGTAGTCGCGCATTTTCCAAATTGCCCATTTGACTGCTAGGCATTCCAACTCTGTAGCAGAGTCATTTTTCTCTGCTTTATTTAGCATGCACCTGGCGAATGCTATGACTCGTTCTCCGTCTTCGCTTTCTTGGGTTAGGACTGCCCCTACGTCATTTTTACTTGCATCTGTTTTGAGTGTGAATAGTTTTTCCTAATTGAGGCAGGCTAGTATCGGGGCTGCAGTCAATTATTTCTTTAATTCTTCGAATGCTTCTTATTGCTTTACTGCCCATAACCATTTTGCTTTTTTTTTTGTAAGCTCTGTTAGACGGGCTGCAAGTCTTGAAGCATCTTGATATAAATATGATATAAACAACAGAAAAATTTGCGTATTCCTTTTACATTCGCCGGCCGTTCTAGTAGTTTAATTGCTTCAATTTTTCCTTGGTCGGTGTGTAAGCCTTCTTTGCTTACTACATGTTCAAGATATTTTAATTTTGATCTTGCGAATGCACATTTCTCAAATTTTGGCTTTCGTTTTGCGTTCCGCAGTCTTTTAAATACTTCTGTGACTATTTTAATATGTTCTTTAAACGTACTAGTGGCTATGGCAATGTCATCTAAGTAAGTGAAAGCATTTGGTGTCCAATCGGGTGTTATGACGTTGTCTAATAATCGTTGAAATGTTGATGGACTTGCGTGTAGTCCAAACGGTACTACGGTGAATTCAAATAATCCTCTACCAGGCACTGTAAAGACTCACTATTTTCGGAGATCGAGACTTGCCAATATCTGTTTTTCAGGTCTATCGTTGATAGATAGAGTGCACCGCGTATCTTATCTAGCGTGCCGTGCACTTGCAAGAGCCGAGATTCGTCTTTTTTCGTGACTTTATAAAGTCGGCGAAAATCTATACAAACTCGATTTTTGCCATTTTTCTTTTTGACAATGACGACGGGTGAGCTCCACGGGCTGCTAGAAGGTTGAATTACTCCTTCTTGTAGCATTGCATCTACCTCTTCATTTATAATTGCCTGCATGGCCGAGTTATTGGTTCGATATTTTTGTGTTATCGGTTTCGGATCTTCTAAATAAATAGTATGCTTCGTCAGAGGTGTGGGCCCTTAATTTTCTCCAATAATTTGAATTCGTTTCCCAAAAATGCTTTTAGTTCTATTTTTTGATTTTCGGTTAGTTCTATAAGGCCTTTTTCTGGCTTAATTGTGTATACTGGTGCATCTGTTTCTTCTTCTTTAAAACATCCTGGTAGTTTAATTTTAATTCTAAATTTAGTTGAAGTAGTGCATCTATTCCCAAAAGAACATCGTGGCCTAGATTTTCCATGATTAAGAATTTTTGGTATATTTTCATATTATTCGCTTTGAATTCACCTGTTAAGCTGTAGTTTAACGGTCTTCCGTTTGCCATTGCTGCGGCTTGTTCTTCTTTCTCTTCTATCCATCCTGTGCGCTTACATGTAGCTGCCGTTCTTTTATTCATAAATGAATTAACAGCGCCTGTAACTATTAACGTTTTGACAGAATGATGTCCCAATTTTAATTTGATGAAGGGTCTGTTTTCTCTTGACGGTTTTGGGGCTGATCATTTTTGTCTGTAGGGCCGGTTCTTTGGCCGTTTCCCTTTTTACATTTGCAGTCCCTCGTTATTATGCCATCTTTACTGCAAAATGAGCAAAATTTCTTTGCTGGTCTTTTGCAGTTGAATCGGCTGTGACCGCGTTGCTTGCAGTTCCAGCAGCAATTTTTCCGGTAATAAGAGGCTGACATTGCAATCTTTTTTAATTTCTCTTAGTTTCGGACGCTTCTTCTACTCTTTGTATTAAAGAGTTTACCGAAGTTATCTCATTCAGTGGGATATGCAGCCTAATATCGGCTCGCATATTATAGTAAAGGTTACTCAACTGTTGTTGTGTCGAGATATTTCCTCTTCGACGCATCAATATAGTTAGTGCATTTATATAGTCTCGAACAGGCTCATTGGTGCCGTGACATTGATCGGCTATTTGTCGATCTAAGTATCTTAAAGAATCGGGGGGGTAGATAAAAATTCTTTATGTTCTCTTCTAGTTGCGGCCAGATTTGAATTTCCGTAGATGCGTTTCTAAACCAATTTAAAGCATCTCCTCCTAGCAGCTCGGGAAATCCTTTCAGCAATTGTTTATCTGAGAGGCTATATGCTTCTTTGAGTTCTGTGACTCTTTCTAGAAAGTCATATACATGTTTGCCGTCAAAATGGCAATTCCACTTCCGCATTTGTTCCATTACTCTAATTGTATCTGGTACTGCTGGTACATATATTATGTGTTGCTGCTCCATTGTATTTCCGCTTGTAGAAGGTGGGTTTTGACTCAGCAATTTCCTTTTTATCTTCTTCATCGTAGTTTTCATGATCTTGTGGTTTATTTGAAAAGAGTGTAGGATTTTTCTTGACGAAAGCTGAAAGTCTTTGTCTCAAATCTGCAGTTACAGTTCTTTTGTATCTAGGTTTCTTCACGTTAATTCTTCTATTAATTCTGGTTTCTTTAGCAGGTAAATCCATAATACGCTATTCATTTCGCGTTTTGGTATTATTTAGATTTCTAAGTCTTTTCCTAAGAAAAATTCTAATTCTATTTCTATATAAATTTTAATTACATTTCGCAATACTATAACGTCGCTCGCGCCTCTTGTTTATAATATCTTAACTTTACATGTAATTGTATGATAAATGAACATCGATGCTCGTACCAACAGTAGAATCAGCAATCAATATTGACGAAACTCATTCACGATAAAACAGGATACTGTTCGCTCTGCGTTTTTCCAAATGCGATCAATAAAAGAATTGTATAAAAGCGTACCAGGTCGAAATGCAAAATTAAATATGATATAAACAACAGGATATAGATAAGACAGTCATGTATAACAAATTCGAAACGAAACGTACTCGTATTCTTTTCAATCGATAAATAATTCAACTCGTTAATAATAATTAATTGTTTAAAATATATCTATTGTTCTTTTAACATAATTATTAAAATATTGTAAGATATAAACACTTAAATATAAATCATATTTTAAACATGTTAATCAACAATAATTATTGTTTCCTTTGTTTATAAGAAACACATGTTTATAACACTTTACAAATTCATTTCTAAAAACTATTTTATATAATCAAATAATCGAATAAGGTTTTCACAAGTTATACATTGTAGTAGTTTTAATTTATTTGTTGTTTTTTATACTAATAATTTAAGAAAATAATATATTAACCATTTAACTTTGTAGTAATAATAGTTACTTAAAATACAAAATGTATAATTTTTAAGTCTGCGTTATTTATTTAGTTTTTATTATTAATTTTGTAACAATATTTAATAAGTCATTCCTAAAGTTCATATTTTTATTCAATTAATAATTGTAATATTTAAGATTAAAACAATTATATAATGAGCGTATGGGTGTTACCAGGCAGAAGGCACTTCCCCTACTCCGTAGCGCCCTTAGCTTGTAAAGAAGAGCAGGACTCTAGAGTATTAGGTGCACAATTTTGCTTCCGCCGATTTTTTCGAAAATTTGAGGCTTTATTCTGAAAAAGTGATTAGCTGTTTATGATTCAAAGTACTGTCCATCACTAGCCACTACTTTTTGCCATCTTTCGGGCAATTGTCGGATACCATCTCGAAAAAACGATGCGTCTTTTGAGGCGATCCACAAATCGATCCATTCTTTGACTTCTTCATAAGAATGGAAATGCTGCTCAGCTAGGCCATGTGCCATCGATCGGAACAAATGGTAGTCGGAAGGAGCAATGTCTGGAGAGTACGGCGGGTGGGGTAAGACTTCCCATTTTAGGGTTTCCAAGTATGTCTTGACGGGTTTCGCGACATGTGGCCGAGCATTGTCATGTTGCAGGATAACTTTATCGTGTCTCTCTTGATACTGTGGCCGTTTCTCCTTCAATGCTCGACTCAAACGCATCAATTGCGTTCGATACCGATCCCCTGTAATAGTTTCACTCGGTTTCAACAGCTCATAATACACCACACCGAGCTGGTCCCATCAAATGCAGAGCATAACCTTGGCACCGTGAATATTCGGTCTGGGCGTAGATGTGGAGGCATGTCCGGGCATTCCC
>UELU01138228.1:0-19467 GCA_900490025.1 Megastigmus dorsalis | reverse complement strand
TTTAACTAGTTCTTTTTTTGCGACTATCCAAGTAGGAGCATTGAAAGCACTCTTCGAATTTCATACTAAATTACTTGTTATTAATTTTTTTGTTTCTTCAACTGCAATCTCTTTTAGTTTATGTGGTAAAGGAAATTGTTTAACATATACTGGTCTTTCTTCAATTAAATTAATTTCATGTTTTTCAGTATTGCAAGCGCCCCAATGATTATCTCCTTCTATCCAAAAGATGGCTTTATTTTCTAATATTAAATTTCTCATTTCGTTAATATTTTCTTCCAGAAAATCTTTAAAATGTATTTTTTTTAGTAGTTTATCGTCGCGATTTTCCGGTGGTTTCTCCATTTCAATCAATTCATCATTATTTGTAAAATTAATCGTTCTTCTATTCATTATCTCATTTTCCTCTATATCTAAATTATCCATTGTTTGAATTCCTTCCGGTATATTTTCTATTTCATATGCAAAAACATTATATTCTTTATCATTTTGCAGAATTTTAGAATTCTTATTGAATTTTACATCTGAATTGTCATTAATTATTGTTAAAATTGGTTATAATCACATGATTCTATTTCGTTAATATTGTCTATTGATTTGCTTTCAGTTTCTAATATAACGTTTATATCATGTATTATATTCTCTATGTTGTTATAATCTTTTTCCAAAAATGTTTCAAAATTTAAAGATTCTTCTGGTTCTGTATTTTGTATTTCACTTTGCATTGAACTTTTATTAGCCTTATTTATTTCAGGTAAACTAATTCTCATATCTAATACTTGTTTAGTATCCTTATATAAATTATTTCCCAAATTTATTTCTTCAAGTTCATTAACTTCTTCTTTCGAATTTGAATTCAAATAATTGTATTTTAATTGAATAACTTCTTGTTTTTCGTCATTCTTATTATTCTGAACTTCATTAACCTTTTGAAGAACTGCTGATTCATTATCTGATGTTCCACTTCCATTTTCACGATTTATTTCGTGTAATATTTTACTAAGAAAACCTTTTTGTTCAATGGTGATTCTAGGCTGGCCTAGTACATCTGAATTTTGAGAATCTTTAATTGTTGAATTTAATTCATATTTTGTATTATTCATTTGTCCGGTTATAAGTTCAATTGTATTATTATTGATTTCTATATATCCTTCATCTAATCTTACTTTTTGTTCTTTAAGAATTTTAATTCCCAATATCCCTTCGTAAGGAAAAATCTTCAGGTGCTACATGAAATTCAACATATAAATCATTAATAGGCAATTTTACTATTCCCAAAGTTTCTATAATTTTATCTGTAATACCTGATAGTAATATTTTCCTTTCATCAAGTTTTGCCCCTAAAGGAATCTGATTTTTCTTTATTATATTTAATTGTGCTCTACTGTCAATGAGCAGACGATTAATTGTTTTATTGTAAGGATTTTCTATGTCAATATATTGAAATAAATTTTCTGTTTTTAGAAAGTAGTCTGTTGCTAATTGCTTTAGGTATGCACCAAATTCTGAATATTCAATGCTTGTTGAAGATTTCTGTATAGTTTGTGGCGGAGAACGAATTGTATTTGTACTTCTATTGAATGGATTACTTGTATTTTTATCTGATATCCCCAAAATATTATAAAAGCTACTTGAATCACTTTTTTGAGTTATTGAATCTCCTTTCTTTTCTTCTTGAGTTTTGTATACATTTTTAATAAATTGTCTTAGTTTACTACGTATTTCATTGATACTATCTTTATGATTTATATATATATACTAAACTTTTTACAAATTTCTATTAATTCTTCTTTTGAGTAATCCTGAATCCAACCGGTCTTTTTTTCTTTTAGATAATTTTATATCTTCTTCCAATCTACTTTATTACTCATTTGAAAGTTTCATAATGCACAAAATATTGATTATTATTTATTTAACATTTTTCTTAGATTTTATTTAAAATTTATTTAGTTATTACTAATTATTCATATCCGATCGGTAAAACAGTTTGAGTGGTAACTGTAGGACTTTGATACCCCCTTAATCAATGGTCTTGATATTGACTCGTAGGTAAATGATTTGCGATGGAATCTCGATGATTTTATAGTCTGGTTGAACTGCCGGAAAAAACTCATATATAGTGTGCACTTTTTTACTGTTTATATATGCACCAGTTTTTATATTACATTCGATGCGCAAGGCGTTGACCTTGAAAATTGCTGCAGATAAGTTTGAATTATTTTTGATATTTTCAGTTAAAATACGTGGAGTAAACCTCAGTAGTCTACCAATAGAGTCTGTGGATTGAAAGTCAATTATATGACTGCACTTTATAACGCTACGAAGAATGTTGTTGTTGGGTTTGATGCTAATCGTTAAGCCTTTGGATGCGAGGGCTTTCTGCAAATAGCTCTTTAATCTCACTCTCGTAACTACCTGTTGGTAAAGTGATCACTTCTTCACCTACGTAGAATTGATTATTACCCTCGTCAATATTGGGTATTGAATTGGAGGTTAAAAGCTCTACAAGACCTAGAGTAAAACTTTTGTTTGCTGAAAGTTCAATGGGAGGAAATATTGTGTTTCTAGCACAGATGACGTTTCAGACAGACTCAACGTAAATAAATCTTCCATGACGCCACAAACAAGACTGACCCTTTTCAGCTGCTACATATCCTTACATATATTTTTCCGCACAAGAATTGCAGACAAAGATGGCCACAATTATATAAATTGTAGTCTGATATCTTTCATGATTGTACTTGACACTCGCAACTTGGAGATAGTCCGTAAGCTCGGAGGGTGGCCGTAAATCACCAAAACTATCGAAATACTCATCTTTACCTCTTTTTCGATAGGCTACCCAGTAAGTGCCAGGTCCACTATCATCATCAAGATTCAGAATGGCTGATTGTCGATATTTCGGTCCATTCTCTGGTAATGAGTTCCTCATAAATATACCGCGAAAATATGACATTTTTAAAAGCTTGGAATACTTCAGTAAATCCACGTCTGTCAGTGCTCGTTTAGGCAATTTTATTTTGAAGTTTTTTTTTCCTTCAAACCTTGTCCACGGTAGGGTTTAAGATGAATACCATAGCCTTTCTTATGCGGTTTCAAACAGAGACCCTTGCCAAGAGCAATAGCTTCAATCGTTTTGTTATGCCTCTGACTCTCTTCAAGTTGTCGTTTTCCAGCGCTAGCATCATTGACAGCTTTCACTATACCAGCAGTGCCACCTGCAAGTGCACCTATTGCACTTAAAACAGAAAATATTGGTATAAGAAATGGTGAAAAACCTCCAATTTTCGATGGGACTAGCAGTATACGTGGCAGGCGTACATTCTGCTTACCACCAGCCGTTTTCACAGCTTGATGAGCAGCCTGCAATAACTGCATTAAAATTCTTGCTTGGAATTGAGGAAGCGGCATTTACTACCTTAGCCAATGTGATTTTCTTCTTCTTCAGACCCATACCCAATTTTAATTTCAGCTTCATGGTATTCGTTACAGCGTATGCAGCAGCCTTTTCACCCAATCCTGCAGCGTTTCTAGCCTCAACGTTCTCTCAATGCTGCGAATAGACGATATCGTGCTGCTTGCAGGCCGCATCGAGAGGATTGATTCCAGGATCACCTCGAGCTAGACGTTTGGTTAGCTTAGTACCAGGTCCGCAGTACTGATATCCTGGCAGATGCATTTCGACTGGCACCTTATTGATTAGTGTATTCATAAAACCTCGGCTTCGGCGTTGTGAAATCATGATGATGCTGACACTTCAAAGGATACTTTGCAACTAAATGGGAAAGCATAAAGGTGCCGTATTTATTGTCTTAAGCTCAATCGATTTCAAACCATTATGTAAGCAGCATGCATTTTCAGAAGCAAGACGTCAAGCTGCCAGTGTTAAATTTTGATACTCTGCCGGAGCGGAAAAAGGTGCAGAAGCGACATGGTGTCCTTTTACCAGATAATATACGTGCTGTATTTTGCTGTCCCTCAAACTGTGGCAAGACTAATATATCGCTCACACTTAGAATGCATCCCAATGGCTTGAGATTTGAAAATCTGTATGTCTACTCCAAGTCGCTGAATCAGCCAAAGTATAAATTTCTTGAACAACTGTTAGAGCCACAAGATGGCGTCGAGTACTTTCCATTTAGTGAGCATGAAACGGTAGTGTCCCCCGATGAAGCACTTCCCAATTCCATCATCGTATTCGAAGATGTGGCCAGTGAAAAGCAAGACAATATCAGAGCATTTTTCTGCATGGGTAGACACAAAAATATAGACAGTTTCTACTTGTGTCAGTCTTACGCACGCATTCCAAAGCATTTGATATGAAATAATGTTAATTTGTTAGTGCTGTTTCGACAAGATGATATGAATCTGAAGCATGTATAGGACGATCCTGTGACTCCTGATATGTCATATACAGATTTAAAAAACTTGTGCTCAGAGTGTTCGAAGGATGATAAGCATGGTTTCCTCGTTATCGACAAAGATCGAGAAGTCAATGCCGGTAGATATAGACGTATAGATTATAACTGCTATAAATATATCATACTAAGGGCTAATCAGGCAGTTTTCCATGGATCATTCAAGTGCCAAAATGGCAGACTTTAAACGTGAGAAAAATACTCTGCTTTAAATTACTAAATAGAGAGATGCAATCAGTCGTAAACATAGACTGTTAGTACAGGATAAAGTTAGGTTTGAAAAGAACTTGGACAAAATGTTCAAACCCGTTGTTGATCCGCTTGAAAAACTGGTTAGTGAGACAATGAGTAAGAAAGTGACTGCTGCTGATGCTGTTGTTCCAATGAATAAAAGTATTAGTGATCATCATGATGATTATGATGGTAATGATCATGATTATGATGAAAATGATGATGTAAATAAGAGGCCTCTGTTCAATCCTAATGATATCTTAAAAGCAATGGATGCCACTTTTAAATCAGCAAAGTCGGACAGCAATGGTGATGAAGCGACTAATAGTTCAGTCGAGCGTAAATATGTAAAAATGCTACATCAGAATTGCAAGAGCTATTTGGATAATGTGTTTGGAGTTCGCAAGGAGGACAATGTACTCAAGGTTGGAGATTCACCGATTAATTTTACAACAGATTACATCAGCGTGCCCGATGGTAAACACCTAAAAACTAAAGGCTTAACGGAGCTTCTTTTTCGCAAGAACCCAAATGACAGCTTCATAAGTGGCGAGGATACACAAAATTATCGAAAGATCATTGAAGAGACAAATGCCTACAGAACGAACTATAGGGATGATCTTCCGATTAAGAAGTCAAAAAGTAACAAATACAAGAATTTTATAGCCTCCAACTTCGGCAAGACTCCGAAAAGAGCTTCGTTTTGTGGAGTAGGGCTTTTACCCAAATTCAAAATTGCAACCAAAAACATGCAAATGAATTATGTATATTGGGATGATACAAACGAGCTTGTTGATCGCCTTCAACTACTGCTGGCTAAGAGAACAGCTGGTAATCCAAGCCACGCTAATGAGATTCGATCAATCATCGAGGAGCTGCGAGAAGCCAACATTATATATTGAGTGTATACTTGACTTCGATATTAGTAGCAAAGATCACTGCTGACGGTCAGTACGACTTGGAAAGCAGGATACTGTGCATTGTTAGCCCACCTCAACAGTCAAACGATTCAGTCAATTTAGAAACTCTCCAACAAACGATTAAAAAGCAATTGAAAAAGTGACAGAAATTATAGAAATATGGAAAGAAAGAATATTTGATATATATCATAAAATTGATGTTAAAATATACATTATTTCTAATAAAATAAGAGACCTAGAAGAAACTACTCTATCGAAAGAAAGTAAAACTGATACGTAGTCTCTAAATACATTTGCATATCCCAAACGACAAGGTTATATAAAAAATGAGTCAACAGAAATTAGTAGAAGAGCTTCATAAAGCTGCTCGTCATAATTATCCATGTCGAAAGTTCAATATGCGTGGCTTGGATGAGACTTGGCAAGCTGATCTGGTGGAGATGCAGCCTTATGCTCGCGAAAACAACGGCTACAGATACATGCTCACAGTTATTGATGTCTTCTCCAAGTATGCGTGGACTGTTCCGCTGAAACGAAAAACTGGTGATGATGTCACAGCTGCACTGGAATCTGTACTGCGGAGGGCTAATCGTGCACCGAAAAATCTGCAAACCGATCGAGGGAAAGAGTTCTACAACTCCACATTTCAGAGTCTTATGAGACGTTGCAACATTCATCTATGCTCTACATACAGTAATCTAAAGGCTTCCATCTGTGAGCGTTCCAATCGAACACTCAAGAATAAGACGTGGGTGTTCAGTTTGCGTGGCAAGTATAAGTGGCTCAAAATTCTACCTGGTTTGCTGGCATCCTTCAACAGCAGTAAACATCGTACTACTGGAGTGAAGCCTAAAGATGTTAGTATCACAAATGAAGCTGTAGTGCTCAAACTGTACGCTGGAAATAAAGCAGCAAAGAGAGTAAAATTCAAGATTGGAGATAAATTGCGAGTGAGCAAGATTAAACAAGTATTTGAGAAGGGTTACATGCTCAACAGGTCAACGGAAATTTTCACTGTAAATCAAGTTATTACAATCACCAATCCAGTCACATACAAGCTAAAGGACTATCAGGAAAAAACTCACTTATTTCGATGCAAATACTTATTTTTTCGGTGCAGCAATTTTTGAAGGTTTCATTGAAATATCCACTTGAAATTTTGCTAGAAGATAGATAATTAATAGACGAAGTGCACCTGTATTTCGGATTTGCATAATTTTACCTATTTATTTAGTTATTACTAATTATTCATATTCGATCGGTAAAACAGTTTCAATGGTAACTGTAGGACTTTGACACTCCCTTAAGAAGTGTGAGTCGTATCCTGTGAGATTATGAAAAATGATTGGAATACTATAAAAATCTTGATACTTTAAGTTACGGATCCTATATGCAGCACCTCGATATATTATTTAAAATAAAGCATTTCAATATATAATATAATATATAATCAAGTTCTTATTTAAAGACTTATCTGCCAGTAAGATGGCAATGATCTCGAACTCTCTCTTTATCCAAAGCTTCCTCACAAATATGGCAAACAAGTGTATTCTGAAATGTTATCTCTTGTTCGAAACTTAATTTATTCATTGATATAACGTTTTGATAAATTCTGTTCATATTTGCAGCGAGATCTTTTGACTCTTCTGTAAAATGCTATTGGATTAGAGCCTCTATAGCTGCGATAGTATGACATAGAGTCATTGAAGCTGCACTTTAGATAATATCCAATACTGGATGCCTCATGCTTTTGGTAGGCATTTCCATCTTGTACATGCTTTAGGTGGCTTTCAATGTCATAAATTACAAACCATACTTTTTCTTTATTTTTAAAGTTCTCAAATTGCAAAACGTTGTTTTAAAGGTTGGTAACTTTACACAACATTTATTGATTCTCGAACAGTCGTGCTCATGCAGTTCCAATTTTTCTTCACTTCCAAAATAATGTAGACATCTATTGCATATCAATTGTTTATGCCCCCTTTTTGAAAGTTGAGTAGATACCAAATGAGATAATTCCATAATCCAAACATAATGAAATATAAGTTCTTCTTTGCTTTCTTTCTCCTCATCCTCATCATCCACATAGCAATTTTGCAGCAGTAATAGACTAATAAGAGTATGTCTTACGTTTAATGTTATGTAAAGAGGTGCAACTCTGAATATTCCAGCGCTCTTTTTTAATACGTAAACGTTAACTGAAATATTATTTTGCTTTTCAAATTTTTTAATTTGTTTATGTGTTACGGGAAACTGTATTCCCATAAAATTTAATTCTTTTTTATATGGCTTATAGGATAATACTCAATCCGAGTGGTGTTTTGTTGGATGAAGAGCTGGCAACACCGCCCATTTGAAGCACTCGTCATCGAAATTTTTCACATTGATGCATGCGTGCTTCTTTTTAATTTGCTCTGGTAGCTCGATGTATGAACTACCTCGCATGGAATTGTATTTGTTTATATGCACACACAGATCCAAAATTACTCGTAACGACCAGCCTGAATCCGGTTCTTGAAATTCCTCCATATCCGTTTGAATGGGTTGTTCAACATGTAAAGAGAACCACTGTTTCAAGTTAGTCATTGTTAAGATCGGTTCCACTTCTGTGTTAAAATATTTAATTTCAACTGTCTCTTCATCGGGCTTTGATAGCACATATTTAGCTGCCAACACTGCATACACTTTGAAGGCCTCTTCTTTCTTCATAAAATTTCTTATTCGTGGAGCAAATGTAGCATATGCATCTTTAATAAAACTAATAATATCTAAGTTTTTTAGATTTGTTATGACTCCGGACCTGAGGCGATGATTGAATGTACACTCAAGATCCTGCAATTTTATTCTATCACTGCGTCGCTCGCGTACACCTGCACCACTTTTTTTTTAATAGAAACTTTAGTTTACACTGGACTCCTTTCAGCAGCGCAATCGTTCATAAATATTTTTTTTTGAGGAACACTTTAACGACTTTTACGTAAAAGTTCTCACAAAAGTCTTAAATTTTGATTGCCAAGTTTAATCCACTTAGCTATCTCTTCTTCGCGGTTGGTAGACTTCTGTACTACAAGCCTAGAGGCCTGCAGCATAACGTTCACAAACTTTACACAATCGCAGACTGAGAGAGAGATAGATAGATAGATAGATATTCTTTATTTGTATAAGTATACAAAAATTACAATATTAGAGTTGTAACGTTAGAGGTAGGCATGCACTAAGGTGGCAGCTAGTGCAGCGTACTCCACGCGCGGCTCAACTCCCACAGCCGTGTTATACTCGGACTACAGTTAACTTTTCCCGGAGGATGATGTAGGTTCTCGAAAGAATACTCTTAGACTCAGAATTTAATATGTAGAAAATAATATAAATATTTATTAAATAATAATAACAATGAGACTTATTTACAATGGTCGAGCTCGGTGCTCGGATCGGGCCTCTCGAGTATGGCTTCACAGAGTTCGGTCGCCGGTATACTATAACAGAGAATATCCGGAGAACCGTCTGTCACACATTTGCGGCTTAGATAGAGATAAACCTTAGTGAATAAACTTAATCACTAATTATAGAAAATGAACTTAAAGGTTAATTGTAGGCGCGATCGTAAAGTCTACTTAAAGCTAAAGTGATTTAGATACGAAATGCATCTAACGCGTCTATTTACAAGTGTGAAACCGGAGACACCCCTAGCTGGCTGTTGTATTAGTGAAATGCCTTCAGGTGGCGGTATCCACGGACAGGTTGCGGTACGGTACGGCAGTCTCAGGTAGACTTACCGACGCCAGCTAGGGTGTGTGCGGTTACACACGGGGGGCGAAGGGGGGGGAGGAGAGACTGTAGGTCAATTCCTTGCCGCCTCGGTAAAGGATGGCGAATCCATCAAGCCTTTTTACAAAAGGTGAGAAAGGCGAAACCACCTATCTCACGTGGGAGATCGAGTGGGCTAGTCCACTAGAGCTAGCTCACCCGAACGCCGCTTAATCGGATTCTCGCGGTCATATATATATATATATATATATATATCCTAAGGACTACTTAACTGATCGCGGCTTGGCCCTCGCCACCTAGCGGCCGGATGGGCGAACTACTGCGCGCGGTGTATTCAATTTATCCGCTTGAAACGTTTCGTCACAGAGTATAACAATACATTTCAAATAATAAAATTTAACAATAATACGCTTCATCAGTGTTATAGGAAATTATTCAGTCTTTCTATGATATCACAGATATAATAACTTGACCAGTCTCAAAATCAGTCTTAAAATATGTCTCAAACCTTAAAAGTAATATCACAGAACGACAAACAAACAAAATTACAAAGCAGCCGATATCTTACAAAACATTTAAAATTAAAAAGAAACATTTACTCAATCCAGTCATTCAATACATACTCACTACAATAAATACACTCACACTTTTAAAAACATTGTATAGGGAACAAAACAAAATAAGATAGCATAAACTCATCTGCTTGCCCCTAGTGCGAGGTGTAAGTCGGTATTTTCTTTTTATCTTAATAGTCCTAAGATTATCACAGGTTTAGTCTCCGGGTGACTAAGAATCGATTTCAAGGAGATATTTGAGGACCGCCGTCTTAAATCCGCGCGAAGATGGAAGGCTGCTCAGATTGCTTGGTAGAGAGTTCCAAAAGCGTGCACATTGAACCTGAAAAGATCTCATACCAGCTTCTATGCGCATTCTTGGCACCGAGATTTCTTGTGCATCACCCCTGCTAGTGCACCTGGACTGGTGTTTACTGAAAAATGCCGCTAAATAACTGGATCATTGAGTCGAAGGATTTTATACATAAGGATGGCTGCAAAATACATCCTTCGACTGTCATCGCGCAGCCAGCCCAACAGCATTCTTTAGGGGGTGATATGCTCACCCCCCCTAAGACCATATATAAATCGCACACATATGTTGTTAAGTCTCTGTAGTCGTGTTCTCTGCTCGTCGGAGGCGTCAAGACATACTACAGTGCAGTAGTCAAAATGGGATAAGACTAAAGCTTCAACCAGCCTTCTGCGCAAAGTCTCGGTGGTTCATGCCCCTATAAACCGCAGGCTATAAAGGGCTTTATTTACTTTTTTAGTTACACTATCGACCTACGGTTTCCACGTTAACTTACTATCTAATGTAACACCAAGACTCACGACCGCACTCGGGAAAGGTACGAGCGTCCCACCCCCGATATCAACGTCTGGCAATCCCACTGTAACCAAATCATTAACATATTTACGAGAACCAGACAAAATTGCTTTAGTCTTGCCAGTGTTGAGATGGACGGACAAGCGCTCGGTCCACCCAAACATCAATCGTACCGCATCAGACAGGCAAGTTACTCCCTTTAGAAATTTATCTGCAGGTGTTTCAATGTAAATTTGGAGGTCATCAGCATATAATATGTGCTTGACTGACCCACGATCAAAGAGGTCTTTAAGGTCATTGATATAGAGACTGAAGAGCAAAGGCCTGAGGACCGACCCCTGTGGCACACCCAAATTTGTCTCAACCCACGAGGAACAATCATTTTTAGATAATACACGTTGAGTACGGCCTTGTAAATACGACTTAATCCACAGAAATGCAGACCTCGCGAACGCGAGATCGCGCAGTTTACTCAACAGACTCGAAGGAGAGATGTAATCATCCTTCTAACAATGCCTATTCGTAGGTCATCCGTCAGCTTAAGCAGGGCTGTCTGAGTACTGTGATGCTGTCTGAACCCTGCCTGTAAAGGATCGAGAATGCCGGTCCTGGAGAGATAGTCAGTGATTTGGGAGTGTGCAATCTTCTCAAGTACCTTGGAAAGGAAGCACAGTAGAGCGATAGGACGAAAGTCAGAAGCTACAGATGGGGTGGAAATCTTTTTTAAAGCCACTAACTGCGCCCGTTTCCAAGCACTCGGGAAGACTCCCTGAGCAAAGGAGGGATTGAATAAACGAACTATATAATTACCCAACATTGGCAGTGATTTCACCATAACACTATGCGGTATGTCATCTACACCCCTCGCCTGAGATGTAAAGTGAGACATGGCGAGAACTACATCTGGAAAAGTAACTGGGTGGAATGCAAAACCATCACCAGATGCAGACTGTATGATGTTTAATACACCATCTATATCCTCATTTGGTGCGATAGACACACCCGCAAAGTGCGTGTTGAGCTCGTCTGGGGTGAAACCATGTAGCTCCTCCTTGCTCTTAGGTAAGAGGCCGAGATTACGCATTTCCCTCCAAATATCTTTCCCATGATCAAGAGCGTCAAAAAGCTGGTTACTAAGAAATAAATGAAGAAATTCGTCCAGTAGAGCGGCACTCCCAGACCTTTTATACCGTCTATGCGTGGCGTTACGTTTGTTGATGAGTAG
This sequence comes from Megastigmus dorsalis, assembly GCA_900490025.1. Classification (NCBI taxonomy): domain Eukaryota; kingdom Metazoa; phylum Arthropoda; class Insecta; order Hymenoptera; family Megastigmidae; genus Megastigmus; species Megastigmus dorsalis. The sequence goes on along the minus strand of UELU01138228.1, from coordinate 7,525 downwards.
TTGAAGCTCAGTACCAATCCATGGGGCTTTTCCTCTACGAGGAATTACAGTTTTCAACGATGCAGGTTCATTTATAGCCTCCAATAGATTGACACTAAGACATTCAAGCGCCCCATTTATGTCAAAGTCAGAATCTAAGGTATTTTGAGAAAGCGACAACCAATCGCAGCGGCACAAGATCTCACTGAGCTCAACCGAGTTAATATTATTAAAATTTCGGAAACTGAAAGATCCTTTAGGGGGAGATACCAATTGAATGTCGATGGTAGCATCAATGATATTGTGTCTGCTGCGAAAGGCCGCCAGACTATTCCCATAGTTCAGTACCGCGTCGTTATTGTCGACAAACATTATGTCGATCCATGTGTGAGATGCATCGGTATGGTACGTCGAGCCATAATGGATGATTTTAACTGAGAGTTCACCAGCTAAGCGCTGTACGAACTAAGAATCACCAGTCGTCGACAATAGATCAGCATTCAGATCACCCATGATTAGCATGTGGCTGTAATTATCACTAACGTCTTTAAACGAATTGAGAAAGTCAGGATCACTAGTAAAAGCTATTTTTGGTGAGCGATAAATAACACCCACAAGGGTTGGTGGAGTGTTACCCTTATGAACCTCACAAAAAATAAATTTGGGGATATCTGGCCTACCAGGTTAACACCACCACCATTCACATTACGATCCTGACGTAAAACACTAAACCCATCGATCTGAATGAGTCCATCATCCACGACTGGGCCAAGCCACGACTCGGCGACCCCGAACAGGTGATAGGACAGATTATCGCGAAGAAATTGACGGACGTGCTCAACGTGAGCTCTGATAGAATTCTCGTTGAGAAAGCCAGCTCTCAGTCCCCTCTTTTTCACCTCACCAACAACGCTCCGCTGAAGTCATGCGGGATTAACAGCCACGCCACTAATATTAGGATGGTCGCTCCCCTCCTCAGCATGATTTTGAGGAATGGAGCGACCACGCCCTTTACAGTAGGCATCAGCAATCATCCACAGGTCTGCATCGGAGACAAATGCATGTACGCGCTCACCACCCTTCCTCCTGACCAAAAATCTGCAACCACTGTGCCAGATCTATTTGAAGCCTAGACTTAATGCCAACTGCTATAAGCTTAAAAATTCACGGTATATTTCCGGCTGTAATAATTCATTAATATAGATCTTATGATCTGGAAAGTGGCTAGCAGATTCAGAGCCAAGAGGAGATGACTTGACATCTTTGGTGGTTAAGTAGTCATTGATATAAGAGCGCTTAGCGCGAAGAATATCAGAAATGCGTTTTTTGCTGGCGAGGCGAACCGCACAAGGCGGCGGTTGCCTGGATCCCGACACCGTGCCACTTCCAGACTCCTCTCCCCGCTCGCCGCTCACTCCCTGAGGCTGCAGCACGCGGGCACCAACGACTTCCTCCCTTTCAAGAGTACCATTTATAAGAATTTCGCAGCACTCATCATTGTCAGTGGAACCCGCGGTACAGCTCCCCTGAAGGGAGCAGCGAGACGGTGCAGATTATATTCCGGAACCTAAAGAGACGAAAACCTGCGACTCGTTATTTTCTGAGAGAGAGAGAGAGAGAGAGAGAGAGAGAGAGAGAAAGAGAGAACTTCTTTTATAAACAGTCTATAATAGTTCTCAAAGAATCGGAACATGAGTAAAAAGAATTCGAAACCGTCTGTCGTAATGTCGATAATATAACTCCTCAAGTTACGTACAACCTGTCTTGATAAAATTTATGATTTTTTTCTAAGTAACTATGCATATGTGTGATACTGAAAAAAGGGCTTATAATCGCTTCCAACTTGTGGACGGCGACTATACCATCTCGTGATAAGCAATCTATAGCAGTTCTCAAAAATCAAAAGAATTCCAAGCCGTCTGTCGTCATGTTGAAGTTAAATTATAACTCCTCAAGTTACATACTAAAACTCGGTCAACTAAACTCTCTAGATAAAATTTATGACTTATTTTTCCCAAGTAACCATGTATATTTGTGATAATATCAAAACTTATAGTTTATAGAGAAATGTCATTGTCGAAATGTAATCGCTTATATTTTAGAGCTACGGCGGCAGCGGACGCGAATCCGGGAGAGACACGAGCAAAGTAGCTTACAGAGCGCGGGTCTCGCAGGCGGATACGCGCACCTTAGCTTTTAAAGCGCGCGTCTAGTGGCGCGGACGGCGGCAACACGCGCAATTTAGCTATTGAAGTGTGTGACTCGCGGTACGGGGGTCTTCTAGCTCGAGGGAACGACACGTGCAAATCAGCTTTTATAGCGCGTGTCTCGCGGTGCTGGAGTAAGCTCATCGCTGCGGACGCACAACCGCACGCACACGCACACGATTCTTTAAAGTAAAATAGATGTCCCCTCGGTCGAAAACATTAATTGAAGATAAGCGATTCTTTCAGGTTGCTCCAGCTACAATGCAACGGTCGCCTACGAAGAGCGTGTAAAAGAGAGAGGCCAATTAAAATACTCATTTCTCTGAATTACAGCGATAAGAAGTTCAAGCACTAGACTGAGCGCGATGACTAATGCGTAACGCATGGACCACTGCAGCTCTCTCTCACACACTTTCTCCCCCTCAAATGGACAAAGCAATACTTGATTTTCGACATTTTAGTGTAATTTGATACCCTATCTTGATACTGTGATACTTCTCACCTCTCTCTCTCTCTCTCTCTCTCTCTCTTTCTATCTCTATCTCTCTCACTCTCTCGTATGATGCAATATCCGGTATCTGCGCAGCTTAACTTTTAGAACCTTCTAGAATATTCTAGAGAACTTGTAACGTCATTTGCACCTGCACGGTTCGACCAATCACAGCACTCGGCTGCACAGGTGTGCAAAAAGACTAGTGGTGGGGGGCTCCAGAATCGGCTTTGCTTATCTGCATATGTAAAATGGTAAAATATAGCTAGATAATTTATACATAACATCTAAACATAAGCTTTATAAATAATTTGCAATTATAAAAGTGGACATATTTATTTTTTAGACTTATCGCATTTTATCAAACTGCTCAAAATCATCATTATGTTAGACCACAGGTGGTAACAAAACAAATAATACATATCCAGAGCGGTCGACATCCATTAATTGAACAAGGAAATACGTTCTCTTCAAATGATACTGTTTCTGGGCAAGAAGCAAACTTAATCAAAATTATTACAGGTCCAAGGAATTGCGGGAAAAGTACATATATCAAACAAACTGCTTTAATAGTATATATGGCTCATGTAGGAAGTTACATACCAGCAAATAAAGCGGTGATAGGATTGACTTCACATATATTTACAAAGACTGGAACTTGCGATAGTTTGTCTTTGAAATCAAGTTTATTTTGGCAAGATATAAGACAGGTATATTTTAAGACTGGCTTTTATTAAATATCAGGAATACAACTTTTATGAAGTCAACTTAACCTTTAGAGTTAACCAAAGGCAGACTTTCCAAAGAACCTTTTGATGTTTTCAATCCAGATTTGGTATGATGGATGAGCAAAAAATAGTGAAAATAATATTGGAGCGTGCTTGACCTTGAAAATCGCCATTTTTGAACTTACCACATCAAAGAACATGGATGTACCAACTTTGAAGCTGAAATAGCAAAAAATAAGTATTTGACATTACAATACGATTGTCAAGGTCAAGGGTGCCTTCAGAATTTCTTTTGCTATTTTTTTTTCATACTCAACACATTAAAAACATAGGTATATCAATTGAAAGCTGTAGAAGTAAAAAAATGTTTTTTTTTCACTTCGGCGATTCCGTCCGGGACGGGGGTGGTCGATAATTCCACCACCTGTCAGATCAGGGACATACAATGAGTTATTTGTTAAAATTATGGATAAATTTTGGGTCTAAAAAAGTCGATTTGAACCAAAATTTCCGTGTCCTCTAAAGGTTAATAATAACCTTGTATTGGTAAATCATTAACCTGCATTTTAAAAATTTTCGCTGCTGTAATTATTTTATAAAACGTGCATTAAGAACATACATGCACACACACAGAAATAAGAAAAATATTTTCGTGAAGGGAACAAAGTTGAAAGTAAAGCTGATATCTCATAGAGTTTGTTTCGTGAGTATTTTGTCCTTGATAAAGGGATCTTCTAGCCTTTCAAGCGTTTTTAGCATGAAGGATGTTAGACAAACGGGTCCTGCAGTCCTTCACTGTAGTGTAGCTTTTCTTTCCTCCTTTGGGGATGAATACTATTTTAGATGTGTCAGGCCTTCGGTACAAGCCCTCTAACCAGACAAGCCCTAGCAAATCTCACAAAGGGGCCGACAATCTCCTCGACGATCTCGCTACGCAGGACCGGTAGGATCCCGTCTGTCCCCGGAGATTTGTAGGGCTCGAAGGATTCCATGGCCAATCTTACCTTCCCCGAAGAGACAATCTCTCGTGCGAGTCTCCAGTAGTCTGGATCATTGCCACCGATTAGCTCCTGGTGTATCTGATTGTCTCCCGCAAAATCCGCGTCTTTTATAAAGCCCTGGAAGTTAGCTTCCGCTAAGTGGGTCAGTGTCACCTCGTCCGATGACGAGAACTCTCCCGATGGGAGTTTTATGGCACTCAGTCATGCTTCTGGGTTACAGGCCAAAACCCTATTGAGTCTGGCCGCTTCCTTTCCTCCTTCTATATCTGTACATAGTTTTTTTTTACTTTTATCTTTATGTGTTTTTACAAGTTTCCTGTACTCTTCGGTATTTCTCTTACGAGCTATGCTGAAGAGAGGTCTGGCTTTCTGCTTCATTTTTTCTGACTGGTTATTCCACCAAGGTACTTCATGTCTCGTACTGCCTTTTTTGGTTGACAGTTAGTCTCATAGGCTTCGATTATACTCATCTGCAGATACTCTACCGCTGCATCTATCTCAGCCCTAATGTTGATTCTTTTTGGGAAATCATTGAGATTTTGTGTTAGATCGTCCTTGTGTGCAAGATTTTTCAATTTTGCGTAGCACTTGGAAGCCAAAAAATCGATTAAATTGTTATTGTAAAATTTAGATTTATTATAAAAAAAAAGCTCCCAGGGATACCTGGTAAATCATGTGAACCAGTGCTGTGCAAAATTTAAAAACAATCTATCCAGTAGATTTTGAGTAATGGCATATAAGGACTTCAAAAATAACAATTTAGAGAAAAATGCTTTAAAGTTTTGCACAGTCAAAAATTCAAAATAAAATCGAAAATTCTTTTATACTCACACAAAGTCGTCGATGCCAGGTCCATAGAACAAAAAGCTTTCATCAAGATGCTCTAGAGCATCTGTTTGTATTAGCTACGCCAGGTAAGCGCGCCGCACAGCTGTCGAGCAGGTATAGAAACCCGGGCTGGAGCAACGGACGCTCAAATACTCATAAGATCGTCAATTTTGCTCGGATCGACTTGAAATTTTGACACAATATTCTTGAGTCAATATTATGTATTCATTTGAAAGAATAAAACACAAATGCAAAAAAAGTTGAAGTACCTTACGCGCCCTCCCAATTAGGTAGACCTATTAGTGTATTACGCGTCGCGTTTAAGGCAATCTACTTTTAAAGCTCAAAATAAGCTATATTTGTGAATTTTTTTGAGATTATTATTAATTATATTAATGTAGGGTTTATGAAGCATAATAAATACACATTTCATGAACACTAAACAATTCTTGTTATTCCTTTCCTATACTTTTTATACTCGAAAATCGCAGTTAAAGTTAACGCCTCGAAAAGTGGGTAGGTGTTAGGTATTAACAAAATCTCGATAATGGTTGACCTGAAACAGAAAAATTAAATAGTTTTAGATTTAGTATAACTATAGCAACCTATGAAAGTAGAATTTTGAATATAAATGTAAAAGTAACAAAACGACGGCTTAAAAAAATCGTTACTTTTTTCGCGGCTTGCGACAAAAAATATAGATAAAATGAAAGTTTTTATATAATTCTAGGTTCATGGATTGATATAAGAATACAAAGTATATGTTTTAAATTTCATAAAAATCGGTTAAGTAGTTTTTGAGATTTTGTTAACACGGCGTGTAAAAACGTTGTTTTGAGAAAAACGCGATTAAAGTTTTTTTAAATGAAAAATTACAAAACAGGTTTACTTACGCTTAATCGGCGATACCTGGGCCATACGGAATGCCTGGAGACTCTTCCAGAAGAGCATTTTCATTCAATTTACCCTATCTCCGTTATGTTCTGCTCTCCTTTGAAGCATCAGTCGAAGTCGCGATTTCGTCGATTCCAATGCCCATAATTTCCATGATTTTCAAAACCGGTTGGAATCCTTCATTAAAAATTCACGCAGCAGTGAGGCAGGTAATTTTCACAATTTTTTTCCGTTGTAGACATGCTTAGGTGCCATACTCCAAACTGTGAAGATGAAACACTCGTTATTATTCTGAGTTTTTACTCCTAAGCATCTCTTAAGAAACTCTTGTTGAATCAAATCTTCGTATATTGATTTGAACACATTTTGTACATTGGCAGCAAGAGCAGGAGGATGTTTGAAATCATGCAAAGTGTTGTTAGCTGAGGCTTTCTTATACTTGTACCAAGAGTCCGGACAGTATGTATGTTGACGATTAGAGTCGGTCTAAATCTTATGGTAGGCCCAGATTTCGTTGCGCTTCCCTTCGAGCGAATCCTTCTTCCGTTGAACTGCTGGGATCTAGTTTTATGACCACTATTTCATTATATTACTAAAGATGGTAGGCAGGTAGGTAGCAGAGGAGCTCACAAAACCGTGGTTCACAACTCAAAACAAAATCAATAGAAAATGAGTTTATTAGTGCCTAAACGTGATGAGCAGCCCTTCTAGTGTATTATAAATGATAAATATATAAGTATATATATATATTCACAAAGTTATGCAAAAAAACATTATGAATAAACAAATTAGTTATTGGTAATATTATCTGCCTTTAGAGTCTAATATTTCCGAAACTCAGCCTGCTCATTTCCTAAAAATTACAAATGTTGCAAACAACAGTACAATAGTCAATTTTGTACAGTTTCAGCCAATGAGCAGGCATACACTTTCTTATATAACCGTCGAAAGTTCCAAACACGGCCTGGCAGGTAGATAGCACCGGGCGCTTTTCTGCATTTCGGACCTAATATTTCAGAAACTAATCCTGCTCATTTTCTACAAATGACAAAAGGTATAAATAATAGTACAATAATGAATTTTGTACAGTTTCAACCAATGAGCAGGCCTAGATTTACTTCTATAACCATCGAAAGACCCAGACTCGGGTTGGCACGTAGAGATAGCTGTGCGCTTTTCTGCATTTCGGACCTAATATTTCCGAAACTATGCCTGCACATTTTCTAAAAGTGAGAAATATTATAAATAATACTACAATAATCAATGTTGTACAGTTTCAGCTAATGAGCAGACCTAGACTTTCTTATATAACCGTCGAAAGTCCCAAACACGGCCTGGCATGTAGATAGCGCCGTGCGTTTTTCTGCATTTTGGCGCCTAATATTTCCGAAACTAAGC
>UELU01138227.1:0-20411 GCA_900490025.1 Megastigmus dorsalis | reverse complement strand
AACCAGTACTTGCTCCCTCCCCCCCCCCCCTAGTCTATATTTAGCTACTATTGTAAACTCTGTTCCTCTGCTTCTACCTATCCCTGTAAGATATTCCTTCTGCACTCATATTAGCTCCTCGTTAATCCACGTCTAAATTATTTTGCAGATTTGGATTTTTCTATTTTCGCGTTCGTGTTCTGCCATTCTATGTCTCTATGTCTTTCTTCAATCTCTTCCCACCATCCTTCTTCCTCTTTCATCTTTGCGTTTTCTGCTTCTACTGCCCACCCTTTTTCTTCGAAGAATTTTTTCCTCTCCTTTTCTAATGCTGATTTTCCTTCTCCTCTTAGCATCATAGCCAAACATTCTCCCCTAATCGTTCCTCTTTCTTCCTTTTTTATTTTCTCTTCGTACTTCATTGCTTTTGTTCCCGCTTTTATTTTTATCTTGTCTCTTCTCGTTTTCCACCTTATTATGTGTCCTGGTGTTCTACTATTTACCTCGAGCGACCATCTTATAAACCTTTCATGTATTTTTTCCACCTCTCCCCTTTCCTTCCCTCCCCGCGTTTCCGCTCCGTACATCATCATGCTTACTACCACTGCATCAAAAATTTTCATCCTTCTGCTCCAATCTGTTCTGATTCTTCTTTTCCCATGCTCCAGACATTCCCCATCACCATCTTTGCTCTGTTAGTCACTTACTTTATGTGGTTTTCCTCTCCATTGTTTCCACTCATTTTGTATCCTAAGTATACGAAACTTTTGACTTTTTCGGTCTTTTCTCATTTTCATTCAAATTTCTCTTTTTTTCTCCTGCCTCCTCGCTTTCTGAATTCCATTATTTTCGTCTTTTCCACGTTTAACTGCAGTCCCTTTCCTTCCAAGAATTTTCTTCATCATTTGCTTGATCCCCCGTGCGTTGTTTGCCAGCAGTGCCATCTCATCCGCATACGACAGTGTCCATATCTTCTTTTTTCCTACCACCAATCCACCCTCTTGTATATTTTTCATCTTCTCTTCTAAGTCTGCCATCGCCACGTTAAACAAAACCGGGCCCAATGGACATCCTTGTTTTACTCCTGTCTTCACTTGAAACTCCTCCGTCTCCTCTTCTCCTATTCTTATCCTACACTCGTTCTTCTCGTTTCTTCGTACAGTTCCTCTATTCTGTCTCTAAGCTGCTTCTCTAACCCCACTTTTTCCATTGCTTTCCATATCACTTCTCTTCATATTTTATCGAACGCCGCTTTCGTGTCTGCAAACATTACCAGTACCCTTCTCCCTTTTCTTCCTATCTCATTTTTTATTGCATATATTGCGTGTATTATTTTTCTTCCTTTCCTAAATCCGAATTGTGTGTCATCCAATTTTCCTTTCCCCTCGAGGTGATCGTCCAGCCTTTTCCTCAGTATCTCGGCATAAATTTTATACCCCAAATCCATCAGCGAGATTCCTCTATAGTTTTCTACCTTTTTCTTATCACTCTTCTTGTAGATTGGTACCACTAGTCCCATCCTCCATTCTTCCGGTACCTCTCCTTTTTCTCATATTTTCTGCAGGCATTCCCTTAATTCTTCCTCTACTTCTTCTCTTCCTTTGATCCATGCCTCATTACCTATATCGCCCTTTCCTGCCGCCTTCCTCTCTTTCATTTTCTTTATTGCTTCTCTTACTTCCTGTATATCTATCCTTGATTCCTTTCCATACTGTCTTTTTTCTTTTTTCCTTCTTTCCCCTTCCTCTACATTTCTTCCCCCCATTTGTTTCTTAAAAAAATTAAATCACTTTTCCTTTCCCATTTCCTCATCTATACCGCTCCTCCCCTTACCCAAACCGCTCCTTACCACTTCCCACATTTTTTTACCTCGCTAATTTCTCTTTATTTCCATCACTATCCTGTCTATCTCCTCTTCCTTCTTTTTCTTTATCAGGTTTTTGTACTCATACTTTACCTTTTTCCACTCCTTGAATTCTATCTCTTTTCTTCTTAGTCTCTGCCTCTTCTCTAGTAGTTCCTTTTTCTCTTCTCCACATTCCTTGTCCCACCAATCGTTTATCCTCCTTCCTCTTTTAATTTCTATTTTTTTCATATTCTTCTGGATCTCTTCTTTTAGCTTCTTTCAATCTCCCCGCACCCTTACTCCCTTCATCTTTTCCTTAAACTCTTTAACTCCTTTTTCTGTCCAATCCGTCCTCCATTTTCTTTCTTCTATCTTCTCCTCCCTCTTTATTTTCCCTATCCATTTTATCGAAATTGCCATGTGATCTGACTCTCCTTTATTTATTACTTTCATTTCCTTTATTTCTTTATCTACCTCTTCGTTAGTTACCACGTAATTGATTGTCGTGTTTCCTCTTGCCCCCAAGTATGTCCTTTCCCATTCTTCATCTCCTCTCTCGTCCCGTTTTCTATTGTCATCCCTATTTCTTCCAGCCTTTACAGCATCTTTTCTCCTTCTTTATTTTTTGTTTTATCTTCTGCCGTTCTAGCGTTAAAATCCCCTATTATCATTATTCTCTCCTTCTCATCCTGCCTATTCGCCTTCTCTATTATTTTTCATACCTCTCTTCTTTTTTCTCTCATGTATACTACCCCCACTAACCACTTTTTGTCCCCTAGTTTTACTTCTCCCCATATTACTTCCTCGTTTTGTCTTCTTTTTTCTCCTTCCTTTTCTCTCTCCCAGGATCCCACGCTCTTTTTTATTCCTAAAATTATTCCTATAATTGCGCTTCCTCTCTTCTTTCTTCTTCTTGCCCCTTCCACGATCAGATCAAAATCTTTCAATTTTTTCTTCATGTACCCTTCCTCTTTTTCTTCCAGCCACGTCTCTGTTATCCCTATAATATCGTGTTCTTTTATCATTTCCCATTCCTCTTCCTCTGTATTTTTTAAGTCTGCTACATTCCACGCTAGTATTCTTACCTCCTTGCCTTCCTCCGCTCTCACTTCTCTACCCCTCCATCTCTTCCTCTCCTTCTGGAAAAAAATTTCTTTCCTCTTCATCCTACTTCCATGGTTTTCGGTTTATCCACATTTTATTGTAGCTATTTCTCACCTGTTTCCCCTTTTCTCTCTCCTCCCTGCTAATTTTTTTCATTTCCTGCTTCATTCTCCTTTCTCCCCATATCGTTATCTATATAAATTCTGGTCCCTTTTGACTTTGCTTTAGTCTATATTACTTTCATTTTCCCCTCCCACGACTCACACTCTACTCCTACTTTATCTCCCCTTTCTCCAATCCTCCAAGTGTTTCACATCTACTTCTATGTTTAGCTTATCCTTTAACCATTTCTGTACATACCTCTTTTCATTCCTGATCCCTTCCACTCCCGTAATTATTACGTTTTTTCTTCTCCTCTCCTTGTCCATCTCTTCTAACCTTTTTCTTAACTTCGCTTCTTGCTCCTTCCGCCTTTCTTGTCCGTCTTGTCCGTCCGTATTCCGCCTTTCTTCCATGCCCTCTCTTCCTCCTCTCTTCTTTCTTTCATCAGGTGCCCTTTCTTTCAGCATCACTCTTGTTGCTTCGTTCACTTTCTTTTCTATTCCCTTGCCTAGCTTCTTTTCCATCTTCTCAATCACCCCTTTCATCTCTCTTATGTTTTCCTCTGTATTCTCCTCTCTCTCCCTGACTGTCCTCTCTGTTGTTTTCTATCTTTCATTCCATTCCCACAGTGTTTTCCTAAATTTCTCTCTCTCCTCGTTTGCTCTTTTTTCCATCGCTTCCATCCTCGACTCGCTTCTTCTTTCCATCTCTTCCAGTCTCTCCTCTAGTCTTTCGAAATATTTATCCATCTCTTCCCTTTCTATTCCTTCTTCTTTTTCTGCATCACCTCCTCTTTTCCTTCTAAATCGTTTTTATTTTCTCTTCTATCCTTTTTGTTCGGAAATAAGTATTTTGATATGTTTTCATTTTCCTTAGTGCTATCTCTGTTTATCCTCTTCCTCTCTATCCTTTTTCTTTCTGCTTTCCTTTCCAATTCTGCCTCCTCACATACGGCTCTCCTCTCTTCCCACTTTCCAAAGGCTAAGAGGTATTCACTTACACTCTTACTCCTTCCCCCTATACTCACTGTGTTTACTTTCCCTGTTTCGCGCGTCTTCTCCACTCTCTGCATAATCTATGCCCGATTCTCTCTCTCACTCCTCTCGCCACGTGTTTTATTTACACCCTTCTTCCCCAGTCCCTTCTCCCCACTGTCCTTGATTTTTCCTCTCACTTTTTTACCTTTTTTTTCTTCTTCCACTACCTCACTCTATTTTTTTATTGGGTTAACTCCTTCCACTCTCTTTTTTTATTTTACTCAGAAACTATCGAATTTACGTCTTCACTTGTACACTGCTAGCAGCACCCCCCAAGTATGCTCATATATAAAATCAATAATAATTAAAGAAACAATATTGTAAAGTTTTTTAATTAAGTTAAAAAAATTACTGTAAATTTAAAAAATTTATGAAAGCTATTATAATTGATCAATTTTAATATCACATAAGTTATATAACGATATAAATCTTAATTGCACAATGAAATATTTTTATTTTTACAAAAAATTCTATTGCACTGATAAACTTACAAATTTCTAATGCAAACAATAGAAAGTTGTGAAATCATGTGATAAATAGCCAAGTAACTCAATTTTTTGATTCGCAAAAACATAATATAAATTTTAATTTTTCGTTTATTATATAATTTTATTTATGCAAATGCTAAGGTTAATATTAATTTATAGAGTTCATCGACTACATCAGCATTAATCTGCTGAGTTTAAGGACTATTTCCTTCATGCTCAATATCTTCCTTGTTTACCATTAAGTTTATCATGCTGGATAACAAATATCTAGGGTTAATAGTGTAGAGAACAAAGGTTAAGTGTGTATCTAAACGTGTGTGTGCTTAAGGCTAAAAGTACGAGTAATATATACAATGTCGGTCGGTAATCAGTCCTCGATTACGCTTAATCGAGGGCTGATCCCTTAATGCGCTCGGTATCACCCACCACAGGTGTGCTTTTAAGGCAGGGATTCGGAGCTCAGAGAGCTGTAACGGTTCCGGTGTATAATGATACGGTCGGTAGGACAGAGTCCTGTAATGCCGGTAATAGGACGGTGGAGGTTCGGGTACGGAGGAGTAGTAGTATTGCTACTACCCCTATCAGGTGTGTGGTGGTTGGTGATGAGTGTTCACATTTAACGCTTTCTTATGTTTTTGTGTAAAGATAGAGGGGAACTATGCGCCCTCTATCTGTGTGTGGCGACTGGAGGTCTCGTCCTGCCAGAGGCACTAAGGCGCACCGTCAAGTCCGGCCTTAAGGCCTCCCACTGGCTCTTAACAATAGCCTTCGACTTGGTGGAGCATAACTATGCTTCTGTATATGGGTCCCCTATATAACCGAAGGAACACTTTTCTTGGTGCGCGAGAGCGGTTTAACACGCACTCGCGCTCGCGTGCCAGCGTTACACTTATTCTTCTCGGGTACAACATAAAGCTCATACTCTTGCGCAATCAGATTGTATCTACTTATTATAACATCAAATTTGGATATTTTTTTTCACTTATGTTTTTAACTTCTTTCCCCCATTGTTGTATTAAGGAAGCAGGGGAAACTGCCATAGTTATAATATTAGGAGCTGAAAATAGTTGTGAAAATAATGCGTCTCGTCCATAAATAACTATTAACATACTTCATGACCCGTCTACAAGCAATTTATGGTGCTGTATATTATTATTATTATAATCGTCACTTTTTTTCTTTAATATTTAGATATAAGTAATTGAAAGAAATTTAAACCATCCATGTACTTCATAAAAAAATAGAATATATTTAAATATTGTATTCCTTTTGCTTAACATTTTTTTTTTTGCAAGTTTAGAGAATAATAACACCTAAATAATATTTTCGATGAACGTGAAGATACATCAGTGTAGTTTAAATATAACATATAGTTTCGTTTCAACTCACATTTCTATTAAAAAATACAACATTTCAGAATTCGATTTACATGGAAATTGTTTGAAAATATTGTAATCGGATAAGGAATATTAACAAATTGTAACATAACATTTGTAACCGGTTATTCTGGGGGATAACTACACGAGTGTTACTCACCCCAGGGGGGTACTGAGCACGCCTGACGGTAACTCAAATCACGAGTTGTGGCGATCTGATCAACGTTGGAGCTCCGTGCTCCCACTTCTTCTTCTCGGTGTGTCTGTGTCCGTATGTGTACCTTCACACACGCACCGCCGGCTCTCTTCGCCGGGCTCAGCCGCTCAGCTTTTGACTTGCAGCGATTGGCTGCAAGTCCCGCGGAGAGTGGCGGTATTGGGGGCTTGGACACGGGAAAACAGGCGATGAACGAACCACGCAAGTCAGCGGATAATATGCAAAAAATGTAAGACGTTCATTCACATGATAAATGTAAACACAAATGTCCCGTGAAAGGTTAGTGTGTGCGCGCCGGTCGACACCGTCGAACTTCCATTTGAATTCGAATAAAGAACGACGAACGCGCCGAATGTTCGAATATTCGGCTTTGGAATATAATATTCCGGTGAATATTATATTCGATAGAACACGTGTATAGCTTGGCTATACTTGGAGACTCGCTTTGTCTCCGAGGTAAACACGCCGACGCGCGTACGATTCTATCTCTTGCCGCACGCGGGATATATTATGACTTACTTGGCGTAAGGAGTATTCCTAGGCCAAACTCCTTACTCCTATTCTTCTCTCGTGAGTGGCCGGCCGGTTCACTCACCACGCAACTAATCCGCTCGCCGAGGGAAGTCGCTTGACTTTCCAGCGCCATCGCTCAGGGAGTAATCGGTGCGGGTATTCCTTCTCGAATACGTCCAACGTAGGTGACCCATCGAGCCGCACAATGCATTCGTCGCTACGCTGCCGCTCGCACAAAACACTTGCCACTTGACACCCGAAATCCCTCGCTCGTAAATGGAAGCACAGCTGAATTAATGTTCCTGTGATGACTCACTCGCGTCCGTTGCCGTTCGCGGTTGCGGTCTCTCTCTCGAGCTTTTTCGGGGCTGACGTGATCGGCAGGATCGCTCGCTCTCGTAGCTACTCATGGGAGCACCACCGGTAGGTGCTTCCCTCCCTCGCGCGCGGCATATAACCTAATCTGAGTTACTCGCGAGCCGACTGGTTAGGTGGGGAAACGCAGAAATGAATCGGAAGACTTGGACGTGTGTATGACAATGAAACTATATATATTCAAGAAAAAATTGAGAGAGGAACAAATGAGTAAACTATCCGTCGCATGACGTGGGGTTCGCTACCGCTTCTAGTCTTTCAAACACTTTTAGTGTGTGGCGATGCGGAGGCACTTCCGAGTGTTCTTCACCCCGGGCATGCCACACACATAGCAGAAGACTCTGCCTGGGTTTTCCTCCCAGCTTTCCCTTTTCATTGGGAGCTTTGTCTCTCGATGCTCCTCGAACGTCGTCTTGCTCCTGATTGTTTCAAGACGTCGCTGTTCCACGTCCTTCTGCCGGCGCTGAATTTTCTGCTGGCGGCGCTGGGCCTCCTCGCGCTCCTTCCTGCGCGTGAGAATCCGCGCTTCCTCTTTTTTAGGGTCCTGTACCGCTGCTCCTTCAAGGACGCTTCCCGCGAGCTCTTCCTCCTCCACTTCGGCTGTAAGTGGCGTCTCCTTGACGCCACCCGTGGACTCCAGCCCGTTCGCGGCGGCCATCTTCGGGCGCCGCAGCGGTCTCCTGGGTAGGAGCGACCCTGAGCCGTCCTCGCTCGGAATCGTGAGAGGTTTTCCTTCCGTCACTTCGGCGATCGTGGAGGGGGAGGGCCTCCTGGCTGCTCCCCTCATGCGACGTAGCGGGAAAACCCTCCTCTTCTGCTCCCTTGGTGGTGAAGGAGAGGGCCTCCTGGCTGCTGGGAGTGCGGCCCTCAGGATTGAGAACCTCCATTGAATAGCGGAGGAAGTGCTCCACTTCCAACTCCAGCCCGAGCTCTAGTAGCTAGGCGATGACTGCCCGGGTTTTTTCCTGTTCTATCGTCGTTCGACTATAAGGAAGGGACAGACAAACAGAAGGAAAGGAGGACTAATTCCGGCTCGCAGCTTGACATTGTGCACGCGTCATTCTCAAATGCTAAGCATTCTCTCTCCGTTACACGCTAATTCCTTTCAGCAGGAGAGAGAACTCTGCTTGCAAATTCGAGGATGTGTTCTTCATCCTCGATGAGCAGAAGTAACACTGCTCCAATTCCAGTATCACCTGCATCAGTTTGTATTACAAACTCTTGTTCGAAATTAGGCATTTGTAGCACTGGAACAGAGGCTATGAGCGCCTTCACCTGCTCAAATGCGAACTGATGCTAATACGTCCACTCATACTTGCGATCTTTCTTCGTTAGTTTGGTAAGCGGATCTGTGATCGTGGCGAGATTGTATAAGAATCTCCTGTACCACGATGCCATACCTAAGAATCTTCTTAAATGCCTTAGATTCTTCGGCACCGGATACTCTATAAACGGTTTGATTTTCTCTGGATCGGGGCAAAAATCTTCCCGGTTGAGCACCACCTCCATATACTTTACTTCACTCTGGCAAAAGTGACTTTCCTGCCTGTTGATCTTTAGGCCGGCCTGTTTAAGGCGGCCTAACAATGTCTTGAGTTGTTCGAGGTGCTCCTCGAACGTCTCTGACATGACGATGACGTCATCAAAATATGCGAATGCAAATCCATCGCATTCTGGTGTGACGACCATGTCGATCAGACGCTGGAAAGTCGCTCCGGCGTCTTCTAGTCCAAACGGCATCCTCGTGTACTGGAAATGTCCCATACCAGGTACAGAGAATGCTGTCATTGGCTTAGACTCCTCGTCTTGAGGAACTTGGTAATAAGCATTTCTTACGTCCAGTGTGGTAATGTACCTCGCTATTCTTATCTTCCGGAAAGCGGGATCCATCCTTCTCGATGGGTAGCCGTTCGTGGATTTCATCTGTGCATTGACCTTTCTAAAGTCAATGCATATACGATAGCTCCACCGGATTTCTTCGCCATCACTACCGGGCTCGACCACGGACTGGTGGATGGTTCGATGACACCTGCGTCAAGGAGTTTCCTTACTTGCTCGTGCATTCTGCCTCGATCACCGGGGAGTACGGGTAATATCGTTGTTTGATGTGGCGAGCATCTCCGACATCAATCATGTGGTTTACTCATGATGTACAACCCAAAGTGGTCGGATCATCTCCGATTTCACTACGAACAAGCTCTTCCACTTGTGTGCGTTGTTCTGTGGTAACATTGTCGAGACCAACAGAACAAATCGGAGGTACGATGATCTCAGTTACGGCAGCTAACTGTAAATCGACTTTGACATAAGTATCTGCTCGTGCACTGAGACGAATTCCTTCATGAAAGAAGGTTAAAAATATTTGTTGCAATTAATATATTTATTCCATTACTAAAAAATATATATGAGTAATAATCTCAAAACATAATTCAAGTTTCGAAACTTTTGACAATTTTAGAACATTTATCAGGTTTGTAGTCAAATCATCTTATAGTCATGTTACCCAAATTAATGCAAAAAAATTGTAAGACCGATAAACATATATTATTAGATTTATAATTTTTTAATTAGTTTTCTTAAAAAAAAAAATGAAAATTAAGATGGTTAAAAATATTTGTTGCAATTAATAAATTTATTCAATCAATAAAACAAATACTCAAAAAATAATTAAAGTTGATAAAAAAATGTTTAATTTATTTCTAATAAATGCTTGGCCATTCTGAAAAGTAAAAACTAATATCTGTTTTGAGCAGTCAGTAAATGTGCATGAGTTTTTGACCTGTAGGTGTTCCTAACTACGTTTAGAAAAAATAATTTTATACGATGCTGCAGAACACAGGATTGCACTCACAGATTTCTGGACTATGTTCTTGATAATCAGCCTTAGTATAACCAATACACTTCCATACCAAACAGCGTTAAGCGGTTTATGATGTGATATTACACGCACATTAATTGCCACATGAAACTGCCACAATCGATGGAACTGCGATGGAGCACGTTCCAGTCAGATCTGAAGAACATCTCGGGTATTACGATCCCCCGCTGGTTCGGTTGGTCCGCGGCTGGACGCGTACAGCTCCATGCCTTCGCTGATGCGAGCTTGCGCGCTATGGCTGCGGCCGCGTACCTACGAGTTGAGGACGACTCCAGAGGAGTCATGGGCAGATTGATCTCAGCCAAGACCAAGGTCGCACCCATCAGAGGCATGGCGCCGCCCTCTCCACGGATGACGATACCCCACTTGGAACTGTGGGCTATCCTTCTGACCGCTCGGCTCCTTGACTCAGTCGGCAAGGCTCTGGACGTCCCGGCAAACTGCTGCCACATATGGAGCGATTCTCAGGTTGCTCTGCACTGGCTCAATTCGACCGGCCCGATCGGTAACAGCATCGTCGATAACTACGTAGCTCATATACAGGATGTGTCCTCTCAGGTGACCAGACGCTACGTCCCAACCGGTGAAAATCCTACAGACCTAGCGACCCGCGGTACCACGGCTGCTTCATTGACCGGTAACTCGAAGTGGTGGGGCGGACCTGCATGACTCAGGGGTCTCCTGGCCTTTGGCCAATAGACTCAGGCACTCCTCGGGATATATCGTTCATCGCGCCAGCGTGACCCCCGACTACCACCTGCGTCACTCAAGCCGTGGAAGTTGACCTGCTGGGGAGATTCTCCGATCTTACGAGGTTACTCCGGACTATTGCTCGATGCCGGCGCCTTGCTCGGCCGCAGGCTCGTCCACAGCCACTACCTCCACCAATGGCCCACATCGGTGCATCGGAACTCCAACAGACCTTCCTCACGTGCGCTCGCCTCAGCCAGAGCCAAGATTACAGAGCGGAACTTCAAGCGCTGCAAGGAGGCCTACCGGTCAGCACTACAAGTTCGCTACAAGGTCTGGACCCCTTTGTCGACGACGCGGGTACGCTTCGAGTGGGCGGCCGACTGCGGCATGCCCCCCTCCCCTTCAAGGAAATGCATCCGGTCATTCTAGCTGGTCGTGGTCACCTCGCCAAACTCGTCATCGGCTGGACCCATCTAAGAGCTTTGCATGGCAGCTTCAGGCTGACGTATGCCCACGTCGTACAAAGGGTCTGGCTTGTGAAAGGCGATTCTGCAATCCGTGCTCACCTTTGCCAATGCACGACTTGCGCCAAGACAAACGCCCGGCCCTTACATCAAGGAACGGCGCCCCTTCCTCCCGGGAGGGTTACCCCTGCTAGGCCGTTCGCCAGGACCGGGGTAGACTACGCAGGGCCATTCCAGTTGTTGCTTTCGCGAGGCCGAGGGATCTCCTCGTTCAAGAGTTATGTTGCTGTTTTCGTCTGTCTCAGCACCAAGGCTATACACCTGAAGCTCGTTGGCGACGACTCGGGCCTTTCTCGGAGCCCTGACGCGCTTTTGCGGACGCTGCGGCCATCCTAGCGAGTTATGGAGCGACAACGCTACCAATTTCTGAGGGGCAGACCTCGAGCTCAGGCGTCTACTCAGTGCGTCCGAACTCAATTGGGATCAGGTGGCCGGGTCCTTGGCTAACGACGGGATCAAGTGGAGCTTCATCCCCCCCCCCCGCGCTGCACACTTCGGTGGCCTTTGGGAGGCCGGGATCAAATCTATGAAGACTCATCTGCACAAGGTCGTGGGGGACAGGCGTCTCACATACGAGCAGCTACCCTGCTCACAGAGGTGGAGAGGGTCCTCAACTGCCGGCCGCTCGGCCCCCTTTCAGGGCTACCCGACGATGTCGACGCCCTCACTTCGGCTCACTTCCTGACCGGCGGACCACTATCTTCAATCCCTCAACCAGTCGACCCTGATGTCAACCTCGACCGACGGAACCACTGGGATCTGGTTCAGAGAGCCCGAGATCACATCTGGAAGCGCTGGAGTCGGGAGTACCTGCACACCCTGCAACAGAGCGCCAAGTGGACGGGGAGACGTGAAAACCTAAGAGTTGGAGCCTTGGTCCTTCTCCTTCACGCGAGCCTCCTGCGACCGGACGGGCGATGGCCACTCGGACGGGTTCTTCAAACTTTCCCGAGCCCCGACGGCTTACTCAGAGTGGCCCAAGTCAAGACTGCGACCGGAGAGTACACCCGCCCCATCACCAAAATGACCCTTCTACCGGTCGATCCTCCCGATGCCCAACCGCCCCGTGCTGGATCAGCGCATTAGTTCCCACCTGGGCTATGCTAGCCCGCGCGTGGCGGGCGGCGCTTTAGTCGCGCCACCAAGGAAGAGCGGGGGGGGGGGGGGAGAAGCGACGGGAGGATTGTGCTGGCGGGGGACTCTGGGATGAACTACAGCCTTGAGCGGATGTTCGGACAAGGGGTTCGGGTTCATCGGCTCTACCAACGACGGTTTACATCAGGATCGCTCGCCTACGGCGCTCATTGCAGCCCACGAGACTCTTCGGCCAGCTACTATCCTAGTGCATCGCTCTATTTATTCATTTATTTCAATCTAGTGTATCGCAGTGAGTACACGACAATGAAATGTGCTTCTGGTTTTGAGCCTAACGGCGCCCCTGAGACGAGGTGTAAATTATTTCTCCCAATCCCTGTGATCTCCCCTTTCCACAATTCATAACAAATACCAATACATTAATATACATTCTGGAGAGAGAGAGACTAGTAACGGAGGACCTACCCGTTACAAGCTGCAAAATTTCATATTTATGGTTTCGAAAATACTTTATTTCTAAAAACGAATCTGTTTAAGCTGGGATCGGGAATAAAAGTAATAGCAAATTATCATTATTTATTTTTTTATTTATTTTTTTATTTATTAACCAGAGTAATACAATAGTAATACGTGTAATAGTTATCTTTCAACATATTTAATATGTCTAAGTAACCAGCATCCTACAGAGGTAATCACAGCTACCTGTACATAGGTCCGGTATATATAAACTTATATTCTAACTTAATATCTAAAATTCCAAGATCAAAATTTATCTTGGAATTATATTGCCAACAGTGTTTTGATGATTTATACAATAAAAGAATCGAATTGTATTTAAAATACATTTAAACTAATCCATTTCTTTAATTTTTTCTTGTTATAAATTTTAGTAATATCTAAAACCTTAAGATTCGTATTAGTTGTTGGTAAACTATTAAAAATTTTTATTGCTTTGATACGATTATTTTTATCACTCACAGCTTTTAAACATTTTGGTGGTATAATAAGTTTATTTCTGGTTATACTGTTCAATGATAGAAATAGATATTTAAGTCCATTATAATGGTAGGATACACATTCATAAGCAAAAATTTGTTTTAAGTTTAATGGGTTGTCCTGATTGAAGTTGTTTTTATTTATAATTTTTAGTATTTTATTCTAAGTTTTTTGTAGTAAATCTAATTTTGTCCTATAGGCACCACCCCATGCAATGTTTCCGTAAGTAATTATACTATGGAAAAATGAATAATATATTATCATCAGTGCATCTGATGGCATGAATTTTGATACTTTATATAATATATATATTAAATATTTTGTTTTCTTTATTAAATATTCAATATGCTTATTCCATTTTAGATTAAAATCAAAGACAATTCCTAGATATTTATAATATTCTACTATACTATATTCATATCTTTAGGAACGCTATCACAGTAGCTACCAAAAGTTATGTAAACAGTTTTCTGCACATTTAAAGATAGTTTATTAAGTGCTAGCCACATAGATATATCTTCTAAGTAACTAGTCATTTTATTTTCTACTTTTTCCCATGTATCATCAAAACCAGTGACTCCTGTATCATCAGCATATGAGATCGTGTTGTCAGTTCTGTTAGTTAGTAGGTTATTAACATAGATTATGAATAACAATGGTCCTAGTATAGTACCCTGTGGTACCCCTATGTTTATTGTTTCATAATTACTCTCAGTTGTACCAATTTTTACTTTTTGTTTACTATTATATAAATAGCTTGATATGAGTTTATGTGCCTTACCCCTTATATCATAATTATACAATTTATCTAGTAAGATGTCATGATTTACAGTATAAAATGCTTTAGCCAAGTCAAGGAATGTGCTACATATTTGGGAGTTTTCCATGAAAAACCTCATTTTTTTCGATTTTTTCATGGTTTTTCTTAGATTAAAAAAAAGAAAGAAAAATTTTATATTTTTGACCTCAGAATCGAGTTCTACGGAAAAAAATATATCGAATACCATGTTCCAAATTTTTTTTTAATGAAATTTCAACCCACCATACGGCGCTGAAAAGGCTGAAAACTGCGAAAAGTCAAAATTGGTTTTAAATTTGATTAAAATGACATTAAAACTAGGTTTTACTATCTTAAAACAGTTTATATACACTGAGAATACTCTACTGGGGGTTTTTGAGGTCGCTGGTCACGAATTTGATGTCAATTTTCCCAAAAGACAACTCCCAGTGCCTTATACATTTAATGTGTTAGTGTAATTGAGTTGGTACAATTTTTTATAATACTTCACAACTTCGATAGTGAGGTGTTGGATACTAGATGTTAACGATGTCTATTTGTCCTTTTGTCTTCCAAAAAAATATTCTAAATAAAGTTTTAAATTGTTTTACGCTTACGCGTACGTTTTTCGTCAAACGGTCAATTTATCACGTTTATAGTCCACTTACGTCTACTGGGAGTTGTCTTTTGGGAAAATTGACATCAAATTCGTGACCAGCGACCTCAAAAACCTCCAATAGAGTATATAAACTGTTTTAAGATAGTAAAACCTGGTTTTAATGTCATTTTAATCAAATTTAAAGCAAATTTTGACTTTTCGCAGTTTTCAGCCTTTTCACTGCCGTATGGTGGGTTGGAATTTCATTAAAAAAAAATTTGGAACATGGTATTCGATGTATTTTTTTCCGTAGAACTTTTTTGGATCTAAGAAAAACCATGAAAAAATCGAAAAAAATGAGGTTTTTCATGTAAAACCCCCAAATATGTAGCTGGACCCTATTTTTTTATTGTAAATTCGGATTCAGCGTCGAAAAATACACAAGAAATCATAGGTCTGGTTAACTGCACAGACCTTTTTATTTTTTTTGTGGGCCTGTGTAATCATTAAAGTTTCTTCTGTTTATATCTTTTTCTAGTTCTTATTGGCTTATTTGTGTGCTATCCACTCCTACTGTTTTCATTTTAGGTGATTCAATTTTTTCTATCGCTACATTAAAATTATTAGATAATTTTTTGTTAAGTACTTCTATTGTTGCTTTAGAACTTCTTTCATCCACACTTTTAATCATTATTTCTTTTTTATTAACTGGTTTCACATATCTCGTTTGAATATCTTTTTCTTCTATCAAACATTCGCATACTTTTTTCACAAATTCTTTTGAATTTCTGTCTTTGTTACGGTTTTCTACTATTATTGCAGGTATTCTTCTATTTTTATTTGCAGGCTTATTAGTTATTATCTCAGCAAATGACTTGTTGTTTTGTCTTGAAATAAAATCCTCTTCATTTTTTTTTTCTAATAGTCTTTTTAATAATTCATTTTTTTCCATTAATTTGTGGTTTAGTTGTTTGAGCAGTTGATTTTCAACAAGTAGATTTTCTAGATCTGTGTTATCAGATAATACTGTTGCATTCAGTTTATCACCATTCAATGATTTCTGTACACTTTCTGATATAACAGATATATCATCTAAAATTCTTTGTTTTATTTCCTTCTCTTTTTCCATTTTGAATTCCGCTATTAAAACCCTAGCATTTTCATCTAGTCTTATATCTTTATCGTTTAAGGTTATGATATGCTCCACGTGTTCGGGGCATATCGCAAGTGCTTTTCGAATATATTTTTTTTGTTTGTACTTATCAAAGTCACCTTTATGATAAACTTTGTCACACACTAAACAAACCACTGTTGTCACTCTATTTTATGGATGACATGCAAATACTATATTAACATTTTTATCAGGAGGCTCGGGAGGCAACGCGTCTCCTTCTTCCGCGATGTTTGCTTCATTATTTATTTATTTATTTATTTATCCATCCATCCATCCATCCATCCACATACCCATCCATCCATCCATCCATCCATACATCCATCCATCCATCCATCCATTTATTTATTTATTTATTTATTTATATTTTAAGCAAGACATGTTTTTTACATTATAGCTTACGATTATCCGACATTTGCCTGTACAACTTTGAATTTTCAATGTTTTTGAAAATACTTTCTTTCCAATAAAGCATTAACTGAACTTGAGAGTGTGAACAAAAGAATTTGTAAATATTATTATTGGCAGCAATTTAATTTAAAAATTTAGTTGCTGCTCGCTTGCTACGCTGAAAATGTATTCTTATGCCACTTGGAATGATTTTGTAAGTATCTAATTTCATTACATTTACATATAATTATCTGCGAGTCGCATGTAATAGCGGGAAATCTTCATACCTATGTTTCTGAAAATACTTTATTTAAAAAGTGCATTGGCTAAACTTGTTATCCTGAAGATAACCTCTGTCGGCTAAGATTATTTAATTTAAAGGTTTAATTTGTAGAATAGTTATATCTTTTAGATAAAATTTAAAAGTGACTTATTTCTATAACTAAATTTAAACCTAAGTGACTGCTCCACTTCTAAGCCTTATCGAATAATTTTGAAAGTACCTATTCTGTTTCAAGAAGGGCGTGCAGCTCACATTGCAGCAAGAGAGCCACATGCAGCTGAGAATTTCTATACTTTTTTGAATGTTATCGAAAATACTTTAATATCGAAACGGGATTAAGGGTAAATTTCGATATTAGTACGATAAAGTGATCTAACTTGCTCGTGTGCAAACGTTCATACAAGGGTGGAATCCATTTCTCACTCATGTATAGAACCATGTTTTATGACACAACTTGTGAGAAGCTCAATTGAACGCATGCGTCTTTTTTGACCTCAGAAGATTATTGATGGTAATTTAATTTTTAATATTCGGCTGTTATACACGTGCGAAGCTACTTTCTACGAGAGATAGAACAATAAATTAGAATTATCAAATCATTATACTTTCATAGATTTTTCAATTATTATTCAAATAAAAGTTAAGTAAATCTTGTTTTTATCTAAATTTAAAGCTTCTAACATTTCAATTTGTGATCTTTGATGGGTAAAGGGATCAGAGCTCAAGATTAACTGAATTGTATTTAAAGAATAAACTTACATACTTTTAAATATTAAAGCATACCTAAGGTTTCGACAATGATTGTAATGGCGAGGAAAATACTCTGTTTACGTAAATTAAATTTACATATTAGCTGGGCTAGCTTGTAAGACTGAGAAATTTTTTATCCTTTGCAAATGAATTTAAAATTTTAAAGTGTCTTATTTTGAACAGAACATGGAGCTTAAATCGGCTCGTGAGAGTTGGAACAATCAAATACGTACAGTGATTTAGAATCATTTCATTTACACATTTACCTACGATTCACCTGTGATGCTGTATATTTTCATACATTATGGACATACAGCAGTTAGATTAAAAAATTAAATTCTACACTCCCCCCTAAAAATAGGAAGTTTCAGAACTGAAGGATTAAAGAGTATTACATTAAAACAATTTTATTTAAAGAATTATTTATTTTTATATCTGTTGATATGGGATTTCGAAAATAATTATAAAATTTTAAAAGTGTCTTAAAATACTTAGAATATCTTAAAAGTGTGACTGATTGGACCTAATCTCAGAGATCGAATAATTAAGTTACTTTATTTACAATAAGTAAGATTATTTACAATAAACTTATTCAACCCATTAACGCTGGGATCAGTATTTTTTCTTTGCAACTTTCGGCACTGTCAGCTTCTATGTAAAGTCTTAGAAAAAATTCTAAATACAGTATTTCCTATTGTTTGAAGTCTCATCTTTCAATCGCCATTACAAGAATTCGTCTAAATGGCGATTGAAAAAAAGTTATAGCTTATTTTTAGAATAAAATGCGAAATTTTTTGAAAACTTGCAGCGCCGAAAGTGGCAAAGAAAAAATGTTACATCATTAACAGGAATCTAATTGATATTTTAATTTAAGAGCTATAGATTAATTAATTAGGATTATCCAAAACAAATCAATTTACACAAATTATCTATGATCCGCCTGTAAAGAGGGGAACGCTCCACGCTCGCACTTCCCATTTTTTAATGTCATTATAAAAAATTTATTGTTTTTTTTTTTAAGCGAATCCACTCAACTATGTCTCGAATGGCACCCATGTCAAAGAAAGGTAGGTAAACGGTGTCGATGATTCCGGCAAACTGTCTTATCTGAAATCAAAAAATAAAACTGCATGTTAATCTATAAGTTGATGGCTATCGCTGGAACTAGGATTTTTTGTAATTATAGAAAATTAAATATTTTACATGCTTTTATTACGATTATTCATTAAAGATTACTACGCCCAAAAAAGTCGCAATTTCGACTATTTTATCGCCCGAATGTAGATGTTTTGGAGCGACTGTCCAAATTTGCGAATTCAATGACTCATTTTTTTTCAATGACTCGTTTTTCGACTTGCCGTACGCATTTTTTTTCACGAGACTGTCTCCATATGGCTCAGCTTTTAGAATACCATTTAATGTTTTGCTATCGCCATCGTCGATGTATGTCAAATATTTCACGCCGTGTTTTTTAACCGAGCGCAAAATCATTTTGACAATAACATCAATTTCAATTTTACCAAAGCTTCCTGTATGATTTATAGAACAGTCAGATTCATGAGCTGCATGGCATGCCTCGTATTCCGCTGGTTCAGTATTTTTTTCATTTTTTCCACAGATTAAAAGCACCACAAAAACTACTCATAACCATCGCATCTAGCACTTTAACGGAATATTTTCCAATTAACGTTGAGACACCAAATAGAGATGAAAATCAGTGTTTTTTCCAGGTCCATCTCCGGAAACTGTTAATTGAACCGGTGGCTTCCCAGCATCTTCGTTCATATTTTTTTCTTGAGTCGTAGCAAAGGATACAACAGACTCATACTCTACTGATGCGACTGTGTGAATATTTCCCAGAAGTGCGGTATATGTCGAGTTTCCTATACCTGGACAAATATCCATTAATTTTCAGAAAAGATTTGCTCCTTCGTGACCAATTCCTAACAACCGCATTGAAAAAAACGAAGCATCTATTAATTTCATATGCAATTTGAAGCATAGGACACGAGAATTTTTAAACCCAAGCCTCGTAAAGGCGACTGTGTAACACATCACTTTTACACTATTTGCATATGCAATTTGCTGAAATAGCCGAAAATACAGATGCAAATTCCAAAGTACAATATGGAAAGCTCGAAGCGACAGGCACTTGTATGTTCATGCTCCGTGGCAGTTTCTTTATCGAGGACGACATATAATCGAGATTATTTTCCAATAAATGATGGCTTGCATGAAATTTTCTCTTCTTTCTTCATTCAGCATAAACGTGAGATGATCTTTCTCCCTTTTTATCACTCATTGCGAAATTAAAACACTTGCCCAGTAAAATATTCTGCTTAAAATGACTTAATAGCTGTTATGCCATTGACTGCGAAGTCAAAAGTAAGGAACCAGTACATTTAATTTGAGTTTCAGGATAGTAGCTCGTCCTAAATATGTGTGTGTGTATACGTACGTGTAAATATAATCAGCCTGAGGTAAGAATTCGAACCTATACAGGCTGTTAAAAAACAGAATATCACACTCTACGGAATCGGATAGAGCGTAAAATTCTAAGCAAAAAATCACTAAGAAATTTTTCGATGCGACCAATAATTACTGAGCAATCGTCGATTGAAAATCAGTCAAGCGGGCCAATCAGCGTAAAGCTATAGCGGAAAGGCGGACGGAGTGGGGAGGCCGGCCTAGCACTTCCCCGCCGACGGCGGCTGCTCTCGCCGTCTCTCTTCACACCGTCATCCATCAATCGTAGATTCGGCGAAAAACAAAAGGCGCGCGGCAGTCCGATTTGAGCATAAGATTGTTGAAGGCTGAAAATAATTTTTTATTTTGAATTGGCTCCCAGCGCTTCTCGCTGCGTTTAGTAAAATTAAACATTGATGTACCGATACTCTCATGGATATTAAGAGTGTCGATCTTATTACAAATCCAAATGTATTTAAAAAATACACGCTTGTCTAGAGCCTCGTTATTATGGACTTAATGTACTGTTTTACGTATTGATTGTGTTCATTTATTCTAACACGCACAATTACGGTCAATAGCACAAATTAAATGTGTTTAAAGTATTTTGAAATGTGTAAAAATAGCAATACACAAAATGAATAATAAATGTGTATTGAATAAATTATTTACTTTAAAATAATAAATTTATTTACAATTAATTTTGAATTTATTTTTAAATTCACTTTAAGAAAAGACACAGAAAATTGACT
>UELU01138225.1:0-13338 GCA_900490025.1 Megastigmus dorsalis | reverse complement strand
TTTACAATATTATTTAGACGATGATTTGAACTACAGTCAACAAAGAAGCCAAAAACGATACCGTATCTGTGTTAGAAAATGGGATTAAAGTTCCAAAAGTTAAACGCTTTACTACCAGAAAATCCTAATTTACAGATTTGTCGATCAGAATTTTATCAGCTGCGTCCGAAATGGGTCATAACTCATGCTTCAAAAGATGCGTGTCTTTGTAGCTATTATGAAAAATTTTGATTTCTCATCGGAGCTTTAAAGAATCTGAAGAGATATTCAAGTGACATCAAAATTATTGAATTTAATTTATTATCCGCCATAGTCTGTTCACAACTAAATCTAGATTAAGCCTTACAAGAATGTCAAAACTGTCCTGGTAAAGATGCTTTAGATCTAAATATTATAGGGTTAAGCAAAGAAAAAGAATTTAACGAAATTACTTATGGCTTTTGGGCGAAAGGTGAATTAAAAAAGAAAATTGTTTCTATCGGTACTTATTTAATTAAGCTGCAGGATTGCTTTAAAATTATTAGTGAACATAAACGTATTAAAGATATACAATGCATAGCATTCGAAGAATGTAAGCTCTTGGCAAAAACTAAGTTCAGGACAATAAATATTACATGTCGACTTTGCAGATAATTGGTCTATTCCGTTAAGTAATGAAATTTAAAGTTATCATTGGATCTACTTCTACAGCCAGGTTTCAATTTTTACAGATGTTTGTTACTATGAAAACAATAAAACGTTAAGTTCAGCTGTAGTCAGTGATGATTAAAGACACGATTCAGCTCAAGTACTAAAAGCAACAGATCTAATGATTCAAGTTATAATGAAAAATTTAATGTAGGCGACTTAGAAGGAATTATTATTATAATATAGGTATTATTTTAAACAGTGCCGCACAGTTTACTAATTCGATTCATTCACAGACAAAATCACCTAAATTTTATTATTTTCATTTACTTAATTGATTTGTTTGCATTTATCGACCAGAACCTTTAAATCCTCGTCGGAATTTTTGGATTTCATTCATTAGAAGCCGAGATATATCAATTTATGTGTTGCAAGTGATACAAAATTAAATAGTTTGATACTAATCTAATTAGCTTACCTAGAAAGCTTGCATTTTATACTTTAATTTAATTTTTTATTCGATTCTGTACGATTTTTTAAAACCAAGATATTGAAGTTTGAAGATGTGATAATTTTAAACTACGAACCTGTAAGATTACAGATTTCAATACGAATAAATAAAATTTTTATTTATAATAATAAATAGTACTTTATCAACTACATTCAAAGAGATTTAATTTAATTCTTTATTCACTTTATCTGATTATTTTATTTTTATTTCTTTTCTGACTATTATTGAAATTAAAAATTTCAATGAGCGATATGTTTGTCTTTGAAGTAAAATATTTGTGAAAGAAATTTCGTTTCCGTTATTTTACGATAACACGTGTTGAAATCAATTAACGTCCTTAAATTTAACACGGAGCTTTCTTTTCTATACTACTGAATATAGTAATTGGATTCAAAAGATAGAAAGATATTCAATAAAATTTTTACGCGTTTTGGATGTTAGAGAAAATTCTTTCTTAATTTTAAATATTTTGAAACAGCTTGAAAAAAATATAATATATTGATAATAATATTATCATTAAATACAAATATTATAAGTAGTATTATTGAAATTATAATTATATTTTCATTGTTTATTTTAATAAGAATCTTCTATTTATTTATGCTAATAAAATGGAACGGTACAACTTGATTGGGGGACGTAAGTGATAATGAATCGGTTTATGCATGTTACATGCTTTGAAAAAAGTAATATCGAAGACTCAATAAATTGTAGTACATATATAGCCATCATGAAAACTATCAAGAATGCTTCAGAAGTATATTTACTTTATCTGGTTTCATTATACTATTTATTTATAAAAATGTAACAAGTAAAATTTACGTGATAAGTTAATAATGAAAAATTCCACAAATTTTAAGTAAGAGTTTCAACAAGATATATTTTACTTTGTTTTCACTATAATGAAAGTATGATTATTTTCCTTAGCATAAAAAATAAATGTATATAGGTACTTCTAACTACTTCTAAAAATTTCGTCGTGTGAAAACTAAACTAGAAAACCTTTTTTCATTTTTAACTTTTAACATACACACACTCATTCACACACACACACACTCACACATAAACGCACACACGCACACACGCACACGCACACACACACAGACACACACCTGTGTTGTGTTTGCTAGTCTCGCATCAGGCGCCTCCCCAAGTGGCGGATAGGGGAAAGCTCGTCATATATGAAGGGTACTCGGGAAATAAAATACCCGGGGCGGACCAAAACTAGCGAGGGGAAGGCACCCCGATCACAAATCAATCATGGACGTAGTGAATGAGAGATGCGAAATACCCCAAGTGGAGGCCCTCAGTAGAGGGGTTGGGTTGGGTTAATCCCACCACCAATTCCGGTCGGGTGACAGCCCCGGTGGTCGTGCAGGCTCCACGGATTTTGGGGGGGGGGGCGCCACATGCACTATAGAGATGATAAACTTTTGGTCCTTACTGCTGCTCAAAAGACTAGTGAGGACCGAAATATGGAAGTAGTGTACGAAGTGAATAGAGTGGAGATGAAAGACCAAGGAAAGGAGCAGGATAAAGAGACTCGGTCATTAAAGCTCCTCAAAGAGAAAGTCGAAGCTCTGGTACCGTTTATCTTGGATAAGAAAAGCATACATACAGAGCTGAAGATAATGGCAAAGGCTACTAGCAGAGCACTAAAGGACTTTACGAAGACCAAAGTAGGTACTCAGTCGAAGGCTAGAAGTAGCAAGGATCGAGAGAGCCAAACCTATCCCTCCTTCGTTCAGAGACAGATGGAACAGATTCCTGACAAGCGTAGGAGAACATCACCGCTGCAGGACACGACGATCAGGAAGAATTCGAAAAGGGCGGCAACGACGCAGTCCAAATCGCCCACCTTAGACAGGGAGACACCTTGAAAGGTGGTTGGAAAACGGAAGACGAAGAAGAAGAATAAAGAGGAAGACAAAGAGAACAATGGTACCTTAAGTCAAAAAGGTACCAGAAACCAAAGACCGCCACAAACCAGACCATTCCGGCCGGATGCCCTTATTATAAGGGCTGCCGACGGTGAGTCATATGTCGATATCTTGAGGAAGATGAAGGCGGATCCAAAACTGAAGGTAGTTGGCGAAAGCGTAAACAGGGTACGCAAGACGGCGGCTGGCGACCTGCTTCTGGAATTTCAACGAACAGCAGAAGGGAAGGCAACGGAACTTCAACAAGTGGTACAAGGAGTGCTAGAAGAAGGTACCACAGTAAGGACCCTACAAGACGTAAGAGTCTTTGAAATAAAAGACCTTGATGTGTAACGCTGGCACGCGCCGCGTTACGTAGTTCACCGCGCAACCGCTAGGCGGCTACGCGAGCGCGAGCGCGTGCTAAACCGCTCTCGCGCACCAATAAAAGTGGACCTTCGGTTATATAGGTGACCCATATACCGAGCATAGTTACGCTCCACCAAGTCGAAGGCTATTGTTAAGAGCCAGTGGCAGGCCATAAGGCCGGACTTGACGGTACGCCATAGTGCCTCTGGCAGGAAGAGACCTCCAGTCGCCACACACAAATAGAGGGCGCATAGTTCCCCTCTATCTTTACACAAAAACATAAAAGCGCGTTTAAATGTGAACGCTCACCACCAACCACCACACACCTGACAGGGGTAGTAGCAATACTACTACTCCTCCATACCCGAACCTCCACCGTCCTATTACCGACATTACAGGACTCTGTCCTACCTACCGTATCATTTTACACCGAAACCGTTACAGCTCTCTGAGCTCCGAATCGCTGCCTTAAAGGTACATCTGTGGTGGGTGGTACCGAGCTAGTCAAGTGATCAGTTCTCGATTAATCGTAACTGAGGACTGATTACCGACCGACATTGTATATATTACTCGTAACTGTAGCTTTAAGCACACTCACCTTTAGACACACACCTAACCTTTGTTCTCTACACTATTAACCCTAGACAAGTCCAGCAGTCTTAAGTAACAGCTAACTGGATCCGGAACCGATTATACCTACAGCTGTTAAATAAAGAATTATTATTATTTAATCAATTATCTCGTTCCTTTCTTTTACCTATATCATCCCGCGGAAAGGTAAAACAGTCCGAGTGTCCCTACGCTGTAGGTAGAGACTCGCGGTAAAGACACGCCGTGATACCAGCAGTCCGAGTGTTCTGCGCTGTGGGTAGAGACTCGCGGTAGAGCACGCTGCACAAGCGCCACCTTAAGTGCACGATTGCTCTAGCGTTACAGATGTACTAACTAGCAAGGAGGACATTGTAGAGGCTATACGCAATGAGTTCCAAGATCTATCCCTATGCTGAGCGACCTATCCCCAGCTGAGGAGATGATAATAAAGTCATTGCGGAAGGCATACGGTGATACTCAGACGGCTGTCATTCAAATGCCAACAAAAATGGCTCAACAGATGATAGTAAAGCAGAAAATCAGGATAGGCTAGGTTTTATGCAGAATACGGGAGATGAAACGGAACGCACGTTCACTTCGCTGTTATAAATGTCTAGGATTTGGACATATCGGCAAAAACTGCACAATAACACAGGATCGAAGTAACCTCTGTTACATGTGTGAAACTGAAGGGCATAAAACAAGAGACTGTAAATACAAACCAAGCTGCGTATTCTGCGAGGACAAAGGCGCAGTAGAAGAAATGGACCATGCTACCGGTAGCTATACATGCCCAGTCTACCAAGCGACAGTAGCAGTACTAGATAGACGAAAAAAATGAAAATAGTGCAGTTAAATCTAAATCATTGTGCGATTGCACAGGACCTACTGAACCAGTACGTCCGCGAAACAGAGGTGGATATAGCAATCGTGTGCGAACAGTACAAAGATCTAGACGAAGCATCATGGGATATGCACAGTACCGGTAAAGCAGCGATCTGGGCATGAGGTAATACTGCTTATTAGGAGAAAATGATAAACCGTGAAGAAGGATTTGTATGCATTAAGATAGCAGGTATACATATTTACAGCTGCTACGCTTCCCTCAACGCACCAATCGAGCAGTTCGAACACCTGTTAGATCGGCTTGTGCAAGATGCTGCAGGAAGAAAACCGATACTGATCGCAGGGGACTTCAATAACTGGGCTGTGGAGTGGGGCAGTCAAAGGACAAATCCGAGAGGTCGAATACTATTGGAAGCATTCGGGCTCTTAGATTTGGTCTTATTTAACCAGGGATCTACTTACACCTTTAGAAGAGGAGACACAGGGTCTGTGGTAGATCTGACCTATGTTAGCAGCTGCCTTATTGGAGCAGTTGACGCATGGACAGTGAGTGAACACTACACAAATAGTAACCACCAGGCCATAGTAATGGAGGTAGGAAAAATAAGAGAAGGATTCATCGTTAGTGTACAGACGAAGAGAGTCGGTTGGAAAACGAAGGACTATAACAAGGAGATGTTTCGGTTGGCACTGTAAGAAATGGAGCTATCTGGGATGGCGAACAGTAAGGCGAAACTGGCGATGAAAATAATCACTAGAGCCTGTGATGCTTCTATGCCAAGAGGAGTGACCAGCCACAGGCGACCACCAGTATACTGTTGGGACATGGACATCGAGAGTGCCCGCAGCGAGTGTTACCGAACTAGGAGGCAGGAACAACGGGCAAGGAAGAAATACTACAAGACTGGTCGAGGTCAGAAAATAGTGGAAGCCCGAAATCAGGAAATGAAGGACGCCAAACGGAAACTCAAGAAGAAAATTCGGTACAGTAAACGACGTTGTGCTAAAGAATTACAGGACGAGGTAGAGTTAGATCCCTGGGGTCGACCGTACAAGGTGGTGATGAAGAAAATAAAGGGAAGCTGTGTACCCCCTCCTAAGTGTCCGGAGCTAGTACACCGGATTGTGACCACTCTGTTCCCCAGACAGCTGGAGGAAACGTGTGTTATCGGAGTGGGGATAAGTGAGGACGCCTCTCCTCAAATCACAAAGGAGGAACTGCTAGCAGCATGCAAAAGGGTAGGAAACAAGAAGGCTTCGGGCCCAGATGGCATTCCCAATATGGCATTGAAACATCCTATCTGCGCACACCCGGAGGTTTTTGTAGACTTGTACAACTAATGTCTCGTAGAAGGAAAATTCCCCACTATTTGGAAGACACAGCGCTTGATGCTAGTGCCAAAATGTAAGAAGCCGCTTTATGACCCAGCCTCGTACAGACCACTCTACATGCTGAACACACCGGGGAAGATCCTAGAACGCATACTCTTCGTTTCAATGGACCAGGCTATTGAAGGCGCAGGAGGACTGGTGGAACACCAGTACGGTTTTCGCAAGGAACGTTCTACCCTCGATGCAGCTGGTCTCGTAATTGACACTGCTCAAACAGCGATAAATGGAGACAGATGGAAAGGAGGAACAAAGAAGTACTGCGCTATTGTTACAATGGATGTCAGAAATGCATTTAACTCAGACAAATGGAGTAAAATACATGAGGCACTCCGAAAGTGAAATGTGCCTCTCTACATAAGGAGGATGATGTCCGACTATTTGAAGGACAGAATCTTACTATATGACACTGCGAATGGCACCAAGAGTTATGAAGTCACAGTATGCGTTCCCCAAGGCTCAGTGCTTGGTCCACCGACTTGGATTATCATGTACGACGGTGTACTTACCTGAAGGAGCAACTGTAATAGGATTCGCAAGACGACATAGCGATAGCGGTGGTAGCGAAACACATGGAAGATGTTAAAATAATAGCAGACATGGCAATTTGTATAATACGCGATTGGTTAACAGAAACAGGACTAGAATTAGCCAGCTACAAGACAGAAGTTATCCTGATTTCGAGTAGGAAGAAGCTGGAGACGGTAACACTGACGGTGGATGGACATGAGATTGTATCTCAACCGACCATCAAGTACTTAGACATCACCATTGATGCAAGGCTAACATTCAAGCAACACCTTGAAATTGTGAGCGGTATCACTATCGCGATTGATGCCAAATGTAGGAGGGGCATGTCAAAATCGAAGGTTACTCTTAGATAGTGTAACCACATCGATTATGCTATACGGGGTGCCAGTATGGGCTGATGCCATGCTGGTCAAAACCTATGCACGAGCGTTGTCTACCGTCTATAGGCGAATGGCATTAAGAGTGACGTCGGCTTATCGTACGGTATCGGAGGAGTTGGTGTGCACCATACCAGGTACACCGCCCATTGGCCTCTTAGCCATGGAGAGAAAGTACGTGTACGAAGCAAGGAAACGTGCAAACGACATCACCCGGAGGGAAATCTGGGAGACCGCAAGAAAGGAGGTGATGACTGTATGGCAAGCAAGTTGGGGTGCCAGCGAAAAGGGGCGATGGACACATCGTCTCATACTAAAGTTAGAGGACTGGATTGATTGGAGACACGGGGAAGTTAATTACTACCTCACACAATTTCTCACCGGTCATGGATGCTTTCGAGCTTACCTGTACCGGTTTAAGCTAGAAGACACTTCAAGCTGCCCAGTATGTTTGGATGCAAACGAAGATGCAGAGCACGTCTTCTGTGACTGCTCGTGATACCAACAGGAGCGAGAAGAACTCGAGAGTTATCTCCAGATCAGAGTGACTCCCGAGTCTATTATGACGACGATGCTGACTTCAGAGGACGGATGGTGCGCTGTCAGTAATTATGCTGCGAGCATACTCAAAAAGATCAGAAAACACGAGGAAGGAAGAAGAAGACGAGAAATGTGGCACTAAGCTGATGACCGGACGATGCGGTAAGAAGTAGACGGTAGAACTAAAAGTACAGGAAGGGCTGCAAGATGCAAGAAATGACGACCTTATTCAACAGGAGTAGGCAGAAGCTATACGCACCCCCGCGAAGGATTGCTTTGCAGCTGTACCGCGGGGACTCTGAACTAAGAAGAAAAGAGGTGGGAGTTTTAGTGGGCATACATGGCGCTGGACCGTGCCAGGGGAGCCCCACACGACGGGAGTCCCGCACGGCTCCTATCAGTGCATTAAACATTTCTCCAACTCTTCGGAAAAACACACACACATGCACACACATAAGTATGCATACGCTTTAAGTATTAAGTGCAGTTCCCTGCTGGAAAAGCCGGATTAAAAACAATTAAAATCGATTCATTTTTAATCGACCTCAATGGATTTTAGTAAATTCGATCGACTGTCTCCATTCAGTCGATTAAAAATGAATCGATTATAATAGTTTTTAATTGTAATCCGGTTTAATGCTTCGTCTTTCTATTAAATTTTATCAATTTTAATCGCTTTTTATAACTATAATTTTTCAATACCTTTTAATAACGTTTATTGCGATTAATTAGAATCGTTTTTAATCGACAACTATAGTCGTGAAACCAAATCGACTCTAATCATACCAATGTACATTGATTACACAAGCACACAAGAGTGTACAGACCCAGAGACTAGACCTATCATTTCTTATGTATTTTGACGCGCTGAACCAAATCCGAGCGCAGAATTGCTTCAGGACCCTTCATTTTTTTTAAATCGAGAAAAACCACTCAGCAAATCAGAAAATGGATCCTTACGGGGAATTACAGTAGGTAAGGGTTCGGTGAAAAAGCTTAGAGTACCTTAAAATGACTACAAATCTTATTTTTATTTGTTATTTGATAAAAAATTATTTGATAAAAAATCGTTAAAAAACATTAAATTTTGCGTGCAAGAGCGAAGTATTCTCGCAATACTTTTTTTTGCAATTGTATTATACATGATTTTTGTGTATTTCAATGCATTTAATCTGACTCAGGTTCCGAAAAAAAAAACAAACAGAAGTCGGAATATCGCTGCGTTAGGGCATTTTAAGCAAAAACTCACCTTTAGTTTTTCAAATTTTACAACATTAGTGTTTTAGAATAAAAGTTACAACATCGAAGACTAGACAATTTTCTTACACTTTCTTTCATTTGTAACGAACTCTGCTGTCTTTAAACGACCTATGCAGCGGATTTTTCTTTCTTTTTGTTCCCCTCGGCTTGGTTTCTCTTTTCAGCATCCAACAAAAATCTGCCATCATTTTAACATCCCACTTTCCTTGATAGCGGCGTTCCATTTTCTTGATGTCTTGGTGAAATCGTTCACCCTGTTCTTCGCTATAATTTCCAAGGTTCTCTGGAAAATAGTCCAAATGCGAGTGCAGGAAATGCAATTTCAAGTTCATCAAGCAGCCTAATCGCTTGTAAGTTTCCAACATTTCCTTAAGAATGTTCTGGTAATCCTCACTTTTCTGATTACACAAAAAGTTCTGAGCAACTTTTTTGAAATCTAGCCATGCTGCTTTTTCATTGTTGGTCATTTTTATGACGAACGTATCATCGTTAAACATGGTTCGGATTTGAGGACCGTCAAAAATGCCTTCTTTTAGTTTAGCATGGCTTATTTCCGGAAACTTTTCTGCTAAGTATTGAAAGCAGTCACCATCTCTGTTGAAAGCTTTAACGTACTGTTTCATGGGCCTAATTTAATGTGAAGGGGTGGAAGCAGAATAACTGATGAATCAACTAAAGGTATGCGAATGATGTTCTCCGATCCAGGATAAAAGCCTGTTCTTTCCGGTCATGCCTGCTGTACGTAGTGACTATCTCTAGCTCTACTATTCCATAGACATAAGAAACATGGATATTTGGTAAAACCTGACTGCTGTCCAAGAAGCATGGTTATAATCTTAAGATCCCCGCAAACTTTCCACTTATGTTCTGCATATTTTATTTTTTCCAAAACTATTTCTAAGTTCTCATATGTTTCCTTTAGCTTAATCGAATGGGCAATTGGAATAGGTGTAAGCATATTGCCTTCATGGAGAAGAACAGCTTTTAGTCTACGTTTGGAAGAGTCAATAAACAGTCTCCACTCTTCAGCTTTGTAACAATAAGGCTTTAATTCATTTTTAACTCCTTTCACATCCATAGAATATGTCAATGAGAGCTCTGTATCTGTAGCATAAAATTTTCGAAATTCCTTTTCTCTGTTTCGATAAATACAAGATTTGGTTCCTTTTTACAACAAGTTCTTTTTTTTATAACTGAAGCTAGATACTCAGCTCCATCTTTTGGTAATCCTAATTTTCTTATGAGGTCTTTCTGATCAAACGTTTCCGAGGACCTACTCGTGCCTGGAACGTACTCATCTTCACTTTCACTTTTTTTTTGTGTGCCTGTTTTATTAATCAACTTAAATCGACTTGAATATATGTAAAATTTTATCGGCTGTCGCGTGGCAAATGGAGATTAATATTTAATCGATTTTAATATTTTTAGACCGCCCAATATTTCAATCGGCTTTAATGTTAAAAATGAACATTCAGCCTTCTGTCAACTGTAATCGACTTAAATAGATGCCGAATTGAATTGGCTTTCAGGCGACAAATAGAGATTGATAGTTAATCAACTCTAATCGTATTATATCACCCCATATTTCAATCGGCTTTAATGTGATGAATGAAGATTAACCATAAATCGACTTCAATCGATTTTACTAAATTATATATTGAATCGTTTTTATTGCCACGAATAATGTTTTACGATAAATCCACTTTAATCCACGTAAATCATTCAGAATTTATATCGACTTTAATTTAACGAACAAAGATTGATCATTAAACGATTTTAGTCGATGTTAATCATATTTTAATGCATATTTTAATCGAATTTAATAGGACGGATACAGATGGATCATTAGTCCACTTTAATCAATTTATAAAATACAAAGTTGAATCGTCAATTGATATTTAGGCTTATCTATTCCCATACTAGAATTTTTTATCGTCAGGAACAAACTTCAATACTCCTAAATGTCAATCGACACGAATAAGTTGAATAATATTTAATCTTTATCGATTTTAACCAAATAATGGAGATTACCAATATGTTTCAATCTATAAATTATTGTGAATACCAATACTTCCGAATCAACTTTAAATGATTTTTAGGTTCTGTTCCTATGCTAGTAATTTATTACTAGTAATAAACTTCAATAGTTCTATTTGTCAATTGACACGAATTGGTGCAGTTCAATAATCGCTGTCAATATATGAACCGAATAATTGAGCTTATAATTGAG
Source organism: Megastigmus dorsalis (assembly GCA_900490025.1). Classification (NCBI taxonomy): domain Eukaryota; kingdom Metazoa; phylum Arthropoda; class Insecta; order Hymenoptera; family Megastigmidae; genus Megastigmus; species Megastigmus dorsalis. Next base: position 2,148 of record UELU01138225.1, on the reverse strand, counting down.
CCTAAAATTTTTCAAAACCTTAATCATGATGAATAAATTTAAATAATAATTTTAATGATAAATCAGCATGAATAGGTTAGTTGATTTAAATCAATATTAACAAATAAATTGAATTTTATTAGAAAATTTGTAACAAATTTTATTTGCAGGGTTTCAAATATACTGAATGCTTTAACACAATGATTTTTTTAGATTCTCTATTAACATTACTGTACATTGCATTTGTACTATTTTACATTAATAATCTACATTTTTTTTAATTGTAATTTTCATTATATTATGTATTAATATTTTTTTATACTTATTGAATTTCAATTAAGTTAGGCAGTGTACAAAGGTAGCTTGTGTTTTCAACTTTTACTAGCATTATTTTTTGAGTACGTTGTTAATGGATGTTGTTAAGCTAACATTTTCATTTTCTTTTATTATTTTTTTTATGTGCGAAATTCCAGGGAAAGATTTTTTAATATAAATTTCAAATATAATGCCAAACGCAATATCAAATTTTCAATTTGGAATTTTGAATCGACTGTGCTGGTCGTGAAAAAGCATTTTTTTAGAAACTGTTCTTTACAAATTCGTATGTTTTTTCTATATAAGTTTCTATATATATTCGAAAAAATTTCTAATTTTTAATTTACTATGATATATTTTCAATGTATGTAAAATTTAAAATAAAATTGAAAATCATAAATAAAGTTCAATAAACTCTATTAGAAATGATAGAAAATTATACAAAGTCTTCCCAATAAGTACACTTTTCAGAAAAAAGAATTCTGTAAGTAATCTTAGATGTCCTCAAAATAATATTAGTTATATAATTGTATCAGCTTTCAAAAAGTATTATTATTAAGTATTTTTCATATCATTTAGATTTACATTTTTTACATTTCTTATTATTTTCCTATTTACATTTGTGATAGTGTCTCTTTTATTCATTGATTCTTTTGTATCTTTCTTTCTTCTTTCTTCTCTCTTCATTCTTGCTTTTTTACCTCATCTATCCTCTCCAGCTCCATTTTCTCCCTGTTCTATCCGTACTTTTTACCATCTATCCTGATCCATCTATTCGCCTTCACTATCTTTAACTCTATTCCTATCTCTCTTGCTTTCTTTTCTATTTCCTTTGCCTTTTCTAGTATTCTGTACCTGTCCGCTCTCTATCTCTTTCGCTCAGCCATTCATCTATTGTGTAAATTCCTTCCTCTCTGCCTCCCTTTCTAGTTTCCAATATCTATCCTTATCCCCTTCCTTCTCAAATATTAACCAACCTTTATTCTTTCTTTCTTGCAACACTTCCAGTCTCCAAGCGTTCAAAAAGTATTCTTTTTTAGAAAAACAATTTTAATTTTACCATATTATAAGAATTACTTTTATAGTATTCAAAAATTATTTATAAAGCATTCTATTTTATAATATATATGTTAAAGAAAAACTCAACAAAAAAGTATTAAAAAATAATGATATATTTCCTCAGAAAACAACTCTTATAAAATTTAAATTTTATTAGAAAAGATTTCTGTTTCAAAATAATTTCTACGAAAATAAATTTATTTTTACTGCATTTAAATTGCTTCTATAGTAATAAAGAAGTATTAAAATAGAATGCTTTCTTTTTTCTCAAAAAAATTAATTGTTTCATATTGTTCTATATTTAAGTGGATTTTAATGCATCGCCCTGTTGAAAAATGCCGATAGAAATCAATTAAAATTGATTCAAAATGAATTGATTTTATTGATTTCAATACATTTAATTGACTACCGCACACAGCCCAATAAAAAATTAATTGATTTTAATATACTTATATTGCAATCAACATTAATCTTATATTTTTACATCCATCTGAATTGATATAAATCAATTTTAGTGCACAAAATTTACAACTTATTTATTGATTGCATTTAATTTAAGTTTTTATAATACAATTGAATAGTTTTTAATATTTTTTAATGAAATAATAATGTATCTGATTTTAATAAGAATAATGATCATAAGAAATTTATAAACTTTAATAGTTTTTAATAACCATAAAAATAAATTTACTTTAATACTATAAATTCGTATAGTGCTTGCATCCATTTCTATAAACTTAAATAAACTGTAAGTGGTTTCATAGATTATCGCTTTCTATATAAACATTATAATTT
>UELU01138224.1:15691-53436 GCA_900490025.1 Megastigmus dorsalis | reverse complement strand
AGCTAATTTTTGTAAAATTTCGTTCATTTTGGTTTCGACTTCTTTCCAGTTTTTTCCTGTAATTATTACTGCTGTGTCGTTGGCATATGATAAGATTGTGTTTTCCGGTGCAGTTTTTAACATATCATTTATGTAAATAATAAATAATAGTGGTCCAAGAATGGTTTCTTGCGGGACTCCGATGTTTACCTCTACATAATTGCTGCTTTGATCTTTGATTTTAACTTTCTGTTTCCTATTGTTCAAATAGCTTTTTATTAAGTTGTATGTCTTTTCTCTTATTCCATAGTTGTAAAGTTTGTGTAATAGGATTTTGTGATCCACTGTATCAAAAGCTTTGGCGAGATCTAGGAAGGTGATTGCAATTGGGTTACTTGAATCTAGCTGTTTGTATATTAAATTTGTTATTTCATTTAGTGCGTCTTTAGTGCCTATGGTTTTCCTAAATCCAAACTGCTTGTTAGAAAATAGGTTACATTTGTTAAAAAAATTTGCTATTCTTTTGTGTAGTAGTTTTTCAAATATCTTAGCAATATTGGAGATTAATGATATTGGTCTATAATTCGTCGTCAAGTGTTTGTCTTTAGATTTGTATACAGGTATTATTTCTGCAGCTTTTAATTCGTCCGGAAATATTCCTTGTTCAATGCATAAGTTAAAAATGTTTGCTAGTGGTTGGCTGATATTTGTTGCTAAAATTAATGTTTGAGAATTTATGCCGTCAACTTCTCCATTTTTATTTTTCATTTTGCACAATATTTTCTGTATTTCTTGATAATTTGTAAGATGTAAAAACATACTCTTTTCATTCATTGGAGGTAGTTTGATGTTCATATTGTGTGGTGTATTTATCTTGTTGCTTAATTGATTACCAACATTAGTAAAGTATTTATTCATATTTTCAGCAATTTCTAATGGATTGTTAATTTTTTTTTGTTATATGTAATGTAATCTATTTTATTGTTCTTTTTTGTACTTTTGCCCAATTTGTTGTTTATTATTTTCCATAGATTTTTTATATTATTGTTGTTTGATTGTATTTGTTTTTTGTCATAAACTTCTTTAGCTTTATTTATTAACTTATTTAATATTTTTAAATAATTTATATAACTTTCTTTCTTATTTTTGTTATTTGGATCCTTTTTCCAGTTGTTATATAGTTTTTCTTTGTTTCGGCGTGAAATTACTATTGCTTTTGTTATCCAATTTTTTTTTGGTTTCATATTGTTATTTTTATTTTCGTATTCTGCACTATTTATACAAAATTTGATTTTTTTTATTAAATTGTTTAAGGCAAAATTAGGATCTATACTCAATGTTTCATCTAACCAATTGATTTTTGCAGCTTCTCTATTTAGTTTGTTGTAGTTTATTTTTTTGGCAGTGACTTTGTTTTTATTCTTTTTTATACCCTTAAGGACATCATTATTGGATAATGATCATTGAAAGGTATTTTGAGAGCGTAGTTTTTGTAATTTAGTTTGTCAATTTTGATAAAGAAGTTATCAATACATGTTCCATTGTTGTTATTTATGTTAGAAGGTCTGGTTATGTTAGTAATTCCGGGACAGTATCCGTTCATTCAGGTTGTATAGGCTATACCATCAAATCCAAAAGTTAGTCAAATTTAAAAATTAAGCTTTTATGATTTGAAAGTATATTTTTATACAGAGGTATACTAGTATTGAAGATCGGAATCGGTTAAAATTGATGTAAATGGGTTTTAAAGTATTTTCTGACTATATGAAGACTCATTTTACAAACTTTTGGCTGCAAATTTACCCTTTTTTACCATGTTAATTCTGAATTGTTTCATTTATAGCTAATGACATACATTTTTTATCGTTGATACATGTTTAAAGTATAATTAGTTATTGTTATACAAAATTTCAAGTACTTGACATTATTTTTTCCTTAGTTTTTTACGATTGTATGTGAATTTTGGTATTAAATTGATAGATATAGGCATACCTCGCATGTTAAATTGAAATTTATACTTATTAATAACTTTTAAACGAGCTAATCAATCCTTCTAAAATTTTGTGGGTGATCTTGTATTGTTAAAATCTACTTATTTACAAATTTTCAATTGTGTGTCATCATTTCGACTATATAGCCTATACAACTTTAATAACTCTTGAAGAAATTCCTGATATATGATATCTTGCTCTTTTATGTCGAGATTAAAATCTCCTATTAAAATACTGTTTTTGATTTTTTTATTATGCTACAGTAGTTCCTTGATGTTCATTACAAAATCAGTTTTGTGTATGTCATGTGATCGGTAGATTGCTGATATTACTATTTCAGTATTGTTGACTAATGTAATTTTTGAGTTTATTATTTTAAGTTTGTCGATTTGAATGACTTCTGCTGTTTCAGTTAAGTCCTCGATAATGTATACTGCTACTCCATCTGATTTATTAATTTTGCTATTGTTATAATACATCTTGTATTTAGGAATATTGAAAAATTCGTGATGTTTTTGTTTCCAAGTTTCAGTACAAACAATGATATTTGGTTTTACTTCTAGATTATTTAAAAATACTAACAATTTATTATAATTTGCATTTAGACTTCTAATATTCATGTAGAAATGTATTCTTTATCATTATTTAGATGATTGTTTAGTCAAAAAAGGTTGTCAACATTTATTTCATTGTTGAGAAATTCTTCTTGAAATTCATTTTACGTATTAGTTTATATTTTTTATTCTTGCCGATACGTATTTTGGTGATATTGTAGATCCTGTGGGTCTTGATATTCTTTATTTGTTGACAACATTGGGCTCGAAAAAGCTTACCTCTTGTCTCGGATGGATGGTCTCTACCTTACCGACGTACCATTGATATGTTGGTTCAATTGGATAGTCTGTAGCTTCAATGTATTTTTTAATTTTGGTTTTTAAAATGATACATTGTTCACTATCAAGTGCTGAGTGATTTGTATTGTAGTTTGTTTTGTATTTATTATTATTAAATTCACAGTTCAGACACTTAAATGTTTCTGATTTACATTGAAAAACTGAAATGATCATATGCACATTTCGAGCACGTGGCTTGATTGCGACACTTGTTGCTACTGTGGCCAAATCTTGAACAGTTTGAACATGGATTTGTATTTATAATATCAAAAACTCTACAGTTTTGATATCCCACAAATAGCCTGTTTCTGTTTTCCCAAATATGCTTGTATATATTCAAATTATATTGCAATAGATATTACCAATTGGCATTATCTTTTCTAAATAATAACATTTGTAATATTAATTGCAGCATAAATGAACTATTTTACATGCGATACATAATTTTTTTTGTATTGTTTCCTTGTGGTTCAACAAACTTATATCTTTTAAATATTAAGGAAATGAGTATTCATTTACTGCACTTGATACTTCATCTTACACAGTCAAATTTTGCTACAATAAAATTAAAAGATTGCTATAAACTAATAAGAAATCGTTTATCTAATTTACACTACTGAGATAAAAAGAATGCTTGTGAGTAATTTCTGACTTGATTTCATAACTTTCTTTAGCTCAAATTATAATAATTTCAAAACTAATGAAGAATTGATTTGTTAATTGAAAATATTAATTTCATGTTATGTAGTCAAAAATTAATATACGGTATATTGTATTTTTTTTAATTCATGACGCTTATTTAAAAGAGATTATATTTTATAGGTAGTAGAATTAGATTCAAGAATAAATTTAATTGTGCTGGGGAAGAAAAATCATACTTGCCATAATTTTTACCTTTATTACATATCTTAAAATAAGAACGATAGTTATGCGAAAATTCATTTCTACATCGCACAAGAAACTGTCTTTCGGCTTAAACTCGTCTCGAGCGGACGTCTAGACCGAAAATCGAAACCATAGTTACATACAGCGCATCCGTTCTTGCACACGCACACATATGCCAATCAATAGATTTTTTGAGATGTCAAACAAGTCGATGAGATGCTTAGTTTCAAAGAAAATCCGGAAAAACAGAAACATTGAGCATATTTTCGAAAATTTATATCTCGGCCATTTTTTAAGTTGTAGCGTAGACCTTTTGTTTAGTTTTTTAGTTATTGCAATTTGAATTTTTTTACAGTAGTTGAGTGGCAGGGGAAGTACGCCAAACGAGGGAAACCGTATATATAGTAATAGAAACACGGTGCGCGCAAATTATTAATCTTAACATTCGATTTTCTCAGCAACTACTGAAGCTATCATAAACTTTTTTCTTAATTCTGGGGTAACTCAGTAACGGAAAAGCTATGAAAAAATTTACAGATGTTAAGGGGGTATGTTATTTTTTTCAAAAAATCAATATTTGTTTTATTGCATTTTCTAAAAGTAGAACATTCCAAGACACTGTATAAGTATAGATTTAAAGACAATATGCATGTTTTTTTACACTTTTTTAAGTTTTTTAACATTAACGGGGTAATATCCCTAAAAATGACGAAAAAATTGATTTTTTTTTATCATATATTCTTAAAGTACACATTATTGCGAAACTAAAAACCAATTTTCAAGCAGAAAATCTAAAAAATAAAGAAGTTACAAGTATTTAAGGAATAGAATTGCAAAAATTAAAAATCACGAAATAATGATTTTTTTCATTATTCTAGTTACATAAGTCACGATATCGTATTTTCTATGCACAATAAAATATTTTTATACATTAAAATACTAAAACTCATTCTGTAAACGAAAGACCTTTCCAGGTATCTATTTCGAATCATAAATGCTGCAAGAAAATATAATGTTCATCAAATACAATTTAGCATCATTTATTTAATAAGGTTGTCATTTTAAAAGTTGTAACTAAGCACTTGTAAAAAAAATAATTTAAAATAACAATCATTTACTAGTTTGTGATCATTATATAAACGTATTATGTATTCAATTTTCAAAAGAGCGCGCATCGCTAATGTCGCTACTCTGTCGATTATAATATACGTTGTCTGCTATATCGACGGGTCTAGCTGGCATCCGAGCGAATACATACTGCATTGCATGCAATCATATGATTTATAGATTCAAGTTGTTTACAGTCTGCTGCGTGCTTACTGCTATTGAAGCAAAGTCAGATGTCATACTTAAGTGTTGTGATGAATGTAAAGTATTCAAAATAAAAGAATTTTCAATGAAGAAATTCAATGAGATCAGATAAGTATTCCTGCTTTACATAGTGTTATATGAAAAAAGTGTTTCTTAGTGTGATTTCTTTTTCCAGGCAAGAAAATTATGTCTCATATTTGCCTGCAGATGCTGGACTGGACTGTAAACAAGTCATATCAAATGTGTGTTTCAACAATAAACATGTAGGCATATTTTATATATTATTTGATACGTATACATATACTTCTTAATTTACCCGATATAATTGTCTTTCAGGTTATGCGAATACTGCAACATTACCTTTTCTATGAAAAACATTTACTTTTAAAAGGAGTAAAATAAAGAAACAGTTTAGGTAAGTATATTAAGCATCATGTTAATATTTAACTTTAAATTGATTTATCTCCTTTATGTTTTTAGAATCTACGCGCAGGATCCTGGAGGAACTATTGGGTGGATTTTGACATATGAGGTCTTAAAATGTTTGTAATAACATACTGGAGGACCTAACGCTATTTATATTAACCAAAATGCCAATTAACATGTAAGTATCATTGTAAATATGAAAAAAAGTAGAAATTTAAGAATTTTATTTTGCTTACCGAGCAATATTTTTTTTCAGAAAATTCTGGGTCTTATTTCTTGGCTATATAAATAACGTTAGGTCCTCCAGTAGTCTTTTACAGACATTTTAAGACATTATAGAGCAAAATCCATAATATGGTTTGGTCAGGATCCTGCGCGTGGCCAGAATATGTTGCTGAAGTAATATTAGCAAGTTCCCATGGAATTATTTGATTTTTCATGTTAAAATTGGCATAAATTATAGTCAAATATATGATATATATTGTATTAAATGTAATTGATGCATAGGTTTTTTTATTTCAGGTGAATATAGGAAAATGTAGCCTATAGGGATATTACCCCCTTAACGCATTTTTCTTGAAACAACGTTTTCAAAGACGGTGAGTAAAGAATCTGCAAACGGCTTCATAGCTCCTTTTAAAATTTTAACCACTTATTATAGTTATAAAATGTGTGGGATTGAACAATCGTTTTTTTTTGACAAAACTTTTTTTTAAAGCCCAAAAAGCAGCGTTTTTTTTCGCAAAAAATGACTATTGACTTCAAAAGTCCACCATTTTGTGAAAAATCAATATTTTTAGATTTAATTTCGTTAAATGCCAGGCAAAATGTCTAATGAAAACCATTCGGTTTTTTGCTTTCAGATGATCCAGACTTACGCTGCTTTACTCACCGCAAAGCTTCTTTTTTTGGACCTCTCGGAGATCAACCACAGCTCACTTGTTTTTCGATATTTTTACATGAAAAAATTACTGTAACTTCTCGAAATATATTATAATCAAAATGTGCAACAATAATATTAATATAAATAAAGCCGTCTTCAAAAAAAATTCCAAAAAACCTGTTTTTTTTTGCCAATAAAGGTATATACCCCCTTAAGTATAAAAGAAGCAGTAAATTCGTGCATTTGGTGGCTGCAAACTCTACAATGAAAAATGCACATATCGCCGTTGCTCTTATCCCAGAAAATTGCTTTAAACATCGGAAGTCAACATGAAATGAAAGAATACTGTAGCTGTTATGAACTTTCTCCGATGCCGTTATCATTATTTGATAAACATGGTTTGCGGAAAACCAAAAAATCCTCGTTTTATTCCAATTTTGATTTTACTCATGAGATTACAACAACCGAGAGTATTACATATATTATGAATGATGGATTTTTTTTGCATAAAGCAGTGCGGTAAAATAATGTAAGAATGGATAATATAATTAGTAATTATGTTTCGTATGCAATTAAATAGTATACTTCGAACAGTTTCACTATTTTCGATGGATACCCCGAAGGCGAAACAGTAGAGGAATGTTGGGCGTGAAATTGCTTTTGACAGAAACACTATCATTGTGAATCAAAAACAGTTTCTTAGTAGTGAGAAAAACTAATCGAAACTTATCGATATGATTTGTATTTCATTAAACACTGCCGGATTTCGAATAAAAATTGCTCCCGAAGATGCTGTTAGACTTATAATTCTTATTGCGATTGAAAATGTTCTACCAACTTCAGCTATGGTTAGGTAGCATAAATCTAAAAGCAACTGATTGAGGGTGGCAAGAGAGATATAGCTACTCAATTCATTTAGGAAGTGCCGAACCACCGATTCCTAAAATATTGCTTAATCAGATTTCCTGTTCGTGCACTAAGAAAGGGTGTACAGTTTCTTCGTGTACCGGCAAAAAACACAGTTTGCGGTGCACGAATCTTCGTACGCACTGCCAATAAGACACCTGTTACAATTTAGAATCGAATAACTTTTCAGTTGAATCGGAAAATGAATCTGAAAATGACGGTGAGAGCGAAAATTTAATGCACTTTAATGCACTCTATTTAGTGAAACATATGTGAAAACCAGAATTCAATTGGAATAAGAGATCCCGATGAAAATAATGAATTAAATTACTCAGTGCCTAGGAAAAAAGAAAAATATTGTAAAAATCATTTTCCGTTGTTCATTTGTACAAATTCTGTAAAATAAATGTAATTACTATTTACTTTTTAAAAATCTTCCTAACCATTTATTTTCACCTATTCTACAATATTTATAATATATACTATTATAACTATATATACCACAACTGCATTTGTTTAAACAATCATTCACAGTCATATTGGCAAGGACTTTTCATCTATTTTGAGATCCCTTATCAATTACATAATAATTATAAGAAAATGTAGCAAAGAACATTCAAGAACATTGGTTTTTCAAGGAATCTGAGTAGAAAATCGAGTTTCTCTCTTATAAAAAAAAGTTTATGATAGCTTCAGTAGTTGCTGGGAAAATAGAATATTAAGATTAAGAATTTGTGCGCGAATATATACGATTCCCCTCGTTTGGCGTACTTCCCACACCGCTCAACTACTTTCGTGCACTCGACCGTTTTCAGTCATATTTGTAAGCATTTTTTCCAAGTTTCACAATATTTTAACGCAAAATAAGAATGGACGTTTTGAAGTAAGAGAATTGAATTTTCAAAATATTCTTGTAAAATTGAAATCGGACGTTCCGTGTCGCACCCAGAACCGCTGGAAGTTCGTGCAGTAAAAAATTGAAATTGCAATAACTCAAAAACTAATTATCCGACGATGCCTGCCTTGTGCGTACATAAGGTTTATGTCATTAACCTCCATTTCCCGAAAGGTCTACTCTACAACTTAAAACTATTCGAAAATATGCTAAATTTTCCGGTTTTTCAAGGGTTTTCTTCGAAGCTACGCATCCGATCGACTTGTTTAATATTTCACTTTGTTCGTATTTCGATTCTCTACAATTCATCTCTGTATAGCATCGCGATTGCTCGACTGTATTTCATTTTAGAAGCAATAAAAGGAAAAAAAATTCCTTTTTCTGCTCTTAAAAGTTTATAACAATTTAATAAATAATAGTTCCGAGTAGGAAACACGTCAGAATGTATCTAAAAACTGTTTTTAAATGATACCACAATCCGTTTCCAGGTAGTATATTTATCACAAAATCAATCATTTTTTGCTCTATCGCTTGACCTAAAAGTCTCGCAAATTCATGATGCTCATCGCGCGATTTCCCATCATCACCCCTCTTGGAGTAGGAGCAGGCAGAGTGGAAGTTATAAAAAGGAGAGCACTGAGCGTGAGACTTAGATAGAGAGAGATTCAAATGAGATACGATACACCGGCGACTCCGGTTCTAATCACGGCACTCATTCAAATGCAGCGGCACTTCATTCATCGAATCATACGCGACTGTGAACACCGACAACCTCTCTCTCAGTTAACAACAAGCCTGACCTATAAATAAACCTAGCATTTCATTTCTAATTTGTATTATTTATTCACTCGTCCTTCTTCACAAATCTCACTTGGTTTCGGTCGGCTGTGAACAGAACCGAAAACCCTTCACACGCAACAACTTTTTAAAGGTAATTTTTATAGATTTCACTATTTTCTTAGAGATTATAACATATTATATATATATTGCATAATTTATATATATAATTTAAATTATATATAATTATAATTTATATTATAATTTAATTATGCTATTTTGTCCCGCGTCCGCTGTTACGGAAACTGGATGCCTGGCGGCAGGCTATTTATCTACACCACAAACATGACGTAATATAAATAAATTAGCCTTTCTAAGATAGTTACATTTTTTTATTGTTCAGATCTCGGACTATTACACTTGGGCAGTCGGCGAAGTTAAGCAGTGATGGTCGCGGTTAGCAGTTGGGTGTCTCTTCATATCCCACAAGGTGAGCGGTGGGGGGTATGAAATGGTATGATTTTGGAGTTTAAGCCTACGTAATGTGACATAAACCTACAAATCGAACTTTATAATATATAATGGCCATTCCGGAGCGGATTTCTTTTGGATTCGTTCCACTGGGTTTGCTAATAAGTTTTAAAATTTTTTTTTAGATAATAAACAAAGTAAATTTGTAATAATTTTATGTAAAAATCTGTGGATTTTGGGTCCATAATATTGGTATAACTCATGCATTTCAATAAGTTAGATCGATTTTAATCTTAAGAAAGTAGCTAGATTAAAAAGCAAGACATGGCGGTGATCAAGGCCGCACGAAACTTTCAACCATGAATTGACCTCACGACATATATAGGGTGCTCAAAAAGTATGGATATAGCATGATTTCCTGAAAACCATGAGTCGTAGAGAAAAATGTTGAAGACAGAGATTTAGGATTTTTCCCTGGCTAACTGAAGGCGACCTTGTATTTGACCTTGACCCTAAGTTCCAAGGTCATTTAAAGGTCAATTTTATTTTTTTCAATGAGACCCTATATTTTTAACATCGGAAATTAATAGAGCGGAAAATTTTATATTCAGATATGTTCTTGGTCATTTCAATAATTTTAACTTTGAAGGTCATGGTATAGGTCAAATAAAAGGGATAGTATAATTATTCGAAATGTAATGATAGAAGAGAAGAAGCAAAACAACTGATTCATTGAATTCTTCCTCAGCTATCTGACGGTGATCTTGAATTGGACCTTGACTCTGATCTTCAAGGTCATTTGAAGGTCAAGTCTATTTTTCCAATGAAACCCTATAGTTTTGATACCGGAAATGAATATTACGAAAAATATTACTTAAATTTTAAATTTGGGGTCATGAATTCTAAATAATAGTAATGGGGAGATCAATGCAGCATTACAGTACTTAATACAATTTATAAATCACTACAATTTTCTTTTTAATTTTTATTTTACAATTGACATTTATAACTTATTTTCATGTTTCACTTTTGAAAGCATTGTTAATATTATAATATTATTAATTTTGATTGAAATCTTGAAATACATCAAAGTGAATATTTTTAAATAAATTCTCTATTTGAATGCCTTTAACTAATGGATTAGATCTATTTCTAAAATGCTGCCTGTTAATATTTTTAGTAGTTGGTTCCTTGGGGATAACTGCAATTGGCTTAAATATACTTTGTGATGTATCAGAGTGCTTGTAAATATCGTCAGTGACCCTAAAACAATGTTTAAATTTCATGAAGTTATATTTTTAAATTTTAAAGAATTTCTGTAAGCTATCGTAAACGACCTAGTGATTGGACACGTAAAAGCGTCTGCTAGTGATTGGATACCTGAATATTTGCAGGACGCTTTCCTACTCGATTGAAAATAACCATATGGAAATCCATACAAATTTGATATGGGTTCCATACGGTTTTCTGTACAGACATTATACAGAATCCAACTGGATAACCATCCCGAATGACTCAAATAGAGTTAATTGACACTGATTTTCTATGAAATGCAATACTAAATTTACAATGCACATTAAAATTCGAAATATAAGTTTCAATGTTGCATAAATTATAAATATTACACACTAGATAACCATACACGGACACATTTTGTACATAAAAAAACGAATTAACTTTTAGACTGCCGGGATTTAATGAAGTTTAATCATCTTAGAAAGTCCCCAAATGTTGTGCTTATATCTGATACATAGCCTATGCATATTTCTGATGACCCACAGCGTCTATTATATAGATTTTTCGACAGACAGGTAAATATTCTTATTCGCTTTATAAATATTTTTCGGCAGTCACTTATCCAAGTACACGGCTACTAACTATGTTGCTTAACTTCATTATGCTATTACTGACACAATTTTTCTTTGCAACCCTCTGTACTCTTAGGAGTATTGTTGTACTCTGTTTTGTGCTCGAACTCTAGCTAATAATTAATAACCAAAATAAAATGCAGTATCAATGCAATAATCATATACCATCATAATAACCTGTAAGAATAACCCGTATCTCCAAAACCTGGTATCCATTTAAAAAGAAATAATCTAGTGAAAAAAAAATCCTTTTCCATGGCATACCTTTTAGACTAAAGCATTAAAAGTTAAATTTAAAGTATTTATAATGTTTTGTATATATAGCATAAATCTTATATTAGTTCAATTTTTTACGTTACTTTTTTATAGTAATTTTGTACGATTAATCTGATTAAAAATTAGAGTTCCGTATCATTTATTAATGGCTCAATTTAAACCTGCTGTATAAAAATCGGCCAACAAGAAGTTGCTATATTATCAACAAACCTAAATTTATATTGGTAGCACTAGAGGGCGCACTTTAGGACTACAGGCTGAAACTTGTATTTTTTGATACTCTACATGTTGGTCTGCTTTTTGTAGCTATTGAATTGCAGGTATTTTTCACTATTTTATACTGCTATTTGCAACATTAATATATGGGAGTGTCCACCAAAAACCGGTGAGCAGGCGCGCGCAGCGCATTTTTTACGGAAAAGACGCTCTCTTCAACTCGCCCATAATCCTTCGTTGAGTGTGTCAGAAAAAAACAAAGCATGTACATCAATAGTTTTTTTCCTGTTTTCTTCTTTCTTTTCTTTTTTTAAAATAAATTTCACCAAAGGGTTCAAAAGTAATAAGATTAAAAGGATTTAAAATTTGTACTTTCGAATGGTGAAATTTATTTTGAAAAAACAAATGATATATTTTTTTTGGAATAGTCTGAACATTCAAATTGAATTTTCGACCAGAAAAAAGGGTTTTGGAGTAAAAATAATGGCACCACTAGAAAGAGCAGCAAAAAATCTATCGATATATATGCTTTGTTTCTTTCTGACACACGCAACGAAGGATTATTGGCGAGGTGAAGAGAGCGCCTTTTACGAAAAAAATGCGCTGCGCACGCCCACTGACCGATTTTTGGTGGGCGCTCCCATATGCATTATGAATTTTGCTTGGATTTTATATTACGTCTGTATATGAAACGTATGGAATGCATATAAATTGCATACAGATTCCCATACGAATTCTGTATGGTTATTTTCAGCCGGACATGTTCCAATTAGTCAAAATGTGTCTAATGATTGGGGCCATCCAGTCATAAGCCCGTGTCTAATCACTAAGACTTACCTTACTAATGCTGTATAAACTTACAATTTTAACCTTTTTATTTGCGAATATGGTTTCACATATTTTGATGTATTAAAAATTGTATTTTTAGCAATGCCCTGGACAATGTCATGATAATGACGCTGCAAATAACAAATAATTGACAATTATAGTTTAATAAAATATTAAATTAAAGACTTCTCACTTTGTAAAAAATTATGCTGTTTGTAACCTCAAAAGCAACGATTTCCCACAAACTCGTGCTATGTGCGTTGCAATACTCCGGATTATCTAATTCTGACAAGTAAGTGCCATCAGTAATATTACTATTAGCTTCAAATAAGATATTTGCTTGGCGATATTCCATCATTAATTTTGCTATGTAAATAACTTCACAAGTAGCAGTATGCTGTAAATTCAAAGACATCATATATATTCTTTTAATAAAAGCAAGCAGATGGTTTTGACTTATATTTTTGTATCTATGAATAAGAACTTCGAACAATGTTTTTATAACAATATCTATTTCTTCGTTATTTTTTCCAATATGTACATCCAATAATCTTCTGTATAGATGTTTGTAAAATCTGAAATTATGAAGTAAAATAATTAAGTTGTGCATTTAATTCTTCAAGTATTAGAATTTACAATCAATTAGATTAAAATTTAATAATTTAATATACATTATAAAAAGATATATTAAAATTACAAATTTAAAATAAAATTAAAGATCAATTTGTTGATATAGCACATTTTCATTATCTTAAATATGTGTACATCCTGATCCATAGACACCACTTGAAAATACAAGTGGATTTTCAAGTAGAATTCCAGTTAGATTTCCAAGTGAAATTGCAGTTCAACTTTAGATACTACATTATTATCATGAAATAATTATGCGAAGTCTTACCCCGATATAATAAAAATGTTCATTTGCACATTTTCGATATTTAATAAATTTTCTGGTACACCTTCCCTACAAAACTGAAAATACCGTGAACCCGCCGTTTTCATGTACTTAGACATGTATATGTAATATCCTATGAAAACCAAAGGATTTTCTTTTCTTTTTTCTATTATTCTTAACATATTCCAAGCTTGTCACTGTAGGTCTAACATTAAGTATTTACCGCCGGGCGCAGAACGCCTGCCTCACACACGCTTGGATATACACAAAGCAAACACCTAATGAGTTGGGAAAAACCCGTCTGGCAGCTGCGATAATTCAACGCCTGCCGCGAACGCGCTTGGACCACAAAAATCAGTGCTGGACAAAAACAACACTTAATGAATTGGAAAAAACCTATTAACCCGCCGCGAACTCGGAAGTCACGCACTAGCCCACCACTCACTAAAGAGTTGTCCAAGGAAACCCAGGCATCGCTTCCAACCAATCACTAAGAACGTCCTCATTTTTTTAAAAAGCACGCGCATCACGCTGCAACAGTTAGTAGAGATTCCAGAGTCCGTCTCCGGAACTCGAAATATTCAAACTCCAAACTCTGAATTCCAGCATGTATTGTCAGTCAAACTACTAAATCCAAACTCCGAACTCCAAGCTCCGCGTCAGTAGTGCAATTCATCAGATACATACACCATTTCTACCTTCAAATTCCGTGCAAGTTATCAGTGCCATAAGTTGCACACCAACTCCGAACTCCGTGCCAGTCATCGATGCCAGAGAAGCCATAGAAGCCATCAAATCCGAACTTCATGCCTCACAACCGTACGTGAAATAATAATAGTGTAAAAATAGTGTGAATTTTGCAAAACTCGGTAATAAAGAGTGCACCAATCAAATTATCTTTTTTAATGTACACAAACACCACAACATATAATTCCTCATCCGGAAAAATTTGCGCTTCTCGTGTTAAAACAAATGGAGCAGTTTTTCTAAACTCCTTCCTCCCGATCACTAGAGACGCCTTTGTAGGAAACTCTTTAATACAATAAAGGGTTTTTTATCATCTATACGCCTAAGAAGACTTAGCAGTCTGTCCCATAAGGTATACTTCTTCCCCCTAGGGGGAAGTACATTGTCTGCAAAGGGTCGTCCCAAGTTATTAGGTTTTAGGACCTAGACTTATAAAGACTCGACTGTCGATTAATTTCGATAAGTTGAGTATCAGCGTGATGTAACATATACATGTCGTTCTTTGCTAAAAAACTACTCCCTGTCTTCTACATTTTATTTACTTAAATAAATAATAATCTGTTGGGGACTTAAATCCTTTCCTTGAGTTTATATTAGCATAAGCTTACAACATAGCTGTTATAAAAAATTAGTATTGCTTCCTCAAAAGGAAAGCTTTGAATCATTAAAACATTTTTTTCTAAAATTGCTTAAAAACAACATTAGGAAAAAATTGACTATTTTTAAGAATTTTTTTACTTGTGTTTTCCATACTGCAAGTTTGCGTTGTACTTTTTTTATTTTGAAAAATGACACTTTTTAAACATAAATTATAATTTTTGAATATCTTTATCAATAATTATAAATTTTTTTTATTTGTTGAGAATATTATATGAGCTAAATGCTTCAATTATTTCAATTTATGGACACCGAAAAAAGAAGACACTCGGAATGACTCATGTAGAAAGCGATTTATTTTCATTAGAATTATCTGTACATGCGGCCTTGGCCATGACGTTGAAACTTCCCTCATTTTTTAGGGGTTCAAACTTAAAGGATTTATTATCCCTAAAAATCATGAGAAAACTAATTTTTTTTATAGATTATTACTAATTTAAAATGTATTAAAAACCAATTTTTCAATCTCCTAGATAAATAAAACATTCAAGTCACAAGGAAAAAAAGGAAAAAAAATAACAATTTAAAAAAATGGATATATATACTACTTTTAAAGTTTGTTTTCTTTTTTCTAATTACTTAGTTTTGATATATAATTATAAATAT
This sequence comes from Megastigmus dorsalis, assembly GCA_900490025.1. Classification (NCBI taxonomy): domain Eukaryota; kingdom Metazoa; phylum Arthropoda; class Insecta; order Hymenoptera; family Megastigmidae; genus Megastigmus; species Megastigmus dorsalis. The sequence goes on along the minus strand of UELU01138224.1, from coordinate 37,926 downwards.
ATGTTTTTTTTCTGTTAAAAGTAGAAATATTTATCAAGAAAAATATTTAGTGAAATATATAGAGCAGTTTATATATCTATGTATAAGCAGCTTTGGGAATGGGGGATTTCACAACTGCACCCAACACAATTCAGAGCATACCGAGCAGTTAGATCATCCAACAGCGTATAGTGTATTGATAGCTTGCAAAAAAAACCCATCGATAAATATTAAAGTGCTCCATCGATCTTTGACATTTGTATAAAGTGCTCCGTTTCAGGGGTGTTTGTTAATTTTTATATAGAAAAAACATAGTATTTAATCAGAGTGATTATTCTTTTAGTAACACGAAAATATATACATATATACTCTGACGAATTCGCGAGTAAATTTCGTATTCAATCTTTAATTCGCTTATACGCCGTTTCCGACGGCACACAAGCATCAAGGGGTGTGAGCGGGCTAACGAGCGTGGCACATGTCGCGCACGCGAGAGAGAAAGAGATAGACAGATATTCGTTTATTTGTATATAAATACAAAATTGATTGTTAATCAGTATACATATGGTTTTACAATATATAAAAGACAGTCTTCATTTTTCGCTACTCTATATAAATATTGCACTTTGATACTATCTATGATATCAGAGCATATGTTACAAATTTTAATACATAAAATCAGTCAATACAAAAATTAGTCTTAAAAATATTTAACAGGTAATATCACAGAGCGTCTTATCTTAAAATACAAACAAACAAGGTAAATCGAGCGGTCAATATTTATCAGTCAATTGTACTCTAAAATGTAACATTCACTCATTGCATACATGCACTCATTCACACTAATAAATACATTCACACAATTAAAACGATGTATAGGGGACAAAACAAAGTAAGTTAACATAAAGAACACCTATCCGTTTGTCCCCTGTGTGGGTGTAAATCTATATATATTTACATGGCGCACTGAGACCACAGGCTCTGTCTCTGAATGACTAGGAATCGAGCTCGAGGACGTGTTTAAGGATCGCTGTCTTAGATCCGCACAAAGATGGAAGGGGAAGGTTGCGCAGATTTAGTGGGAGAGAGTTCCAATAGCGCGCACATCGGACCTGGAAAGATCTCATACCAGCTTCTGTGCGCACTCTTGGCACCGAGAGTTCTTGTGCATCACCCCTGCTAGTGCACCTGAACTGGTGTTTACTGAAAAATGCCGCTAAATAACTTGGTTCATTGACTCGAAGGATTTTATCCATAAGGATGGCGGGAAAATACATCCTTCGACTGTCAACGCGCAGCCAGCCCAACTGCTTTCTATAGGGGGTGATGTACTCATCCCTTCTAAAACCATATATAAATCGCACACATGTGTTGTTCAGTCAAGATGTGGTAAGTCTAGAGCTTCAAGCAGTCTACTGCGCAAAGCCTCGGTGGTACATGCCCTTATAAACCGCAGGCTGTACAGGGCTTTGTTGACTTTTTTAGTTATACAATTGACCTGCGGTTACTACGTTAATTTACTATCTAATGTAGCACCGAGACTCACGACGGCGTCGGAAAAAGGCACAAGCGCTCTGTTCCCCATATCAACGTCTGGCAATCCCATTTTAACCAAATCATTAACATATTTTCTAGAACCAAATAAAATTGCTTTGGTCTTAACAGCATTGAGACGGAGAAACAAGCGCTCAGCCCACGTCGAAACCAACCGTGTCGCTTCAGACGGGCGAGCTATGCCCTCTAGAAGTTTATCTGCAGGGATTTGCAGATAAATCTGGAGGTCATCGGTATATAGTATGTGCTTGACCGCCTCATGGTCAAAGAGGTCTTTAAGGTCATTTATATAGAGACTGAAGAGCAAAGGCCCGGGGACCGACCCCTGTGGTACACCCAAATTTGTTTCAACCCACGAGAAACAATAATCTTTAGATAAAACGCGTTGTGTACGGCCCTGTAAATAAGATTTAATCCACAGGAGTGCGGACCTCGAGAACCCGTGATCGCGCAATTTGCTCAACAGTCTCGAAGGAAAGATGGTGTCAAACGCCTTGCTGAAGTCGAAGAGCAACAGCAAGGTGATCATGCTTCTATCATTGCCTATTCGTATGCCATCAGTCAGCTTAAGCAGGGCTGTCTGAGTACTGTGATGCTGTCTGAGCCCTGCCTGTAAAGGATTAAGAATGCCGGTCCTGGAGAGATAGTTGGTGATTTGGGAGTGTGCAATCTTCTGGAGTACCTTGGAAAAGAAGCACACTAGGGCGATAGGGCGAAAGTCGGAAGTTGAAGATGGGGTGGAAATCTTTTTTAAGGCCACTAACTGCGCCCGTTTCCAAGCACTCGGGAAGACTCCCTGAGCAAAGCAGGAGTTAAATAAACATGCTATATAATTCCCCAACACTGGCAGAGACTTTACCGTAACACTATGCGGTATGTCATCTACATCCCTCGCCTGAGATGTAAAGTGACACATGGCGAGAACTACATCTGGAAAAGTAACTGGATGAAATGCAAAACCATCATCAGATGCAGATTGTATGATGTTTAATACGCTATATATATCCTCATTGGGCGCGATTGACACCCCCGTAAAGTGCGTGGTGAGCTCGTCCGGGCTGAAATCATGCAACTCCTCTTTGCTCTTGATCCATGCGCATTTCGAGTTAAATGTAGCACCAGATTATTTTTGCATGAACCTGAATGAATTTAGAGTCAAAATGTCGGATCTCTTTAATTTTGTTAAACATATTTCAGAACAAGTGACAATGTTGGAGCCGAAAATCTCTGAATCTAAGACTAAGAATTGCATATAATTCCCTGCAATTCGTTCCGAATTGACTGCTTTAGCCTAGACTGTTATCTCTCCCTAACCCTTGAGGACATCATCTCTGGACAAGCAGACCTGCTCCAACTGACGCATCTAAATGATGCCGAGAGTCCTTATCGCGCTTGGCCTCTCGAATCACACTAACCAAATACACGAAGTTCGTCCATGATACTGTACTCAAAAAGTCCAACGAATTAGCGAAAATGAATGCGCAACTAATATTTGGTACTGGCGATGCGAGCACTATGGTTTACATAAATCCACTCTGGCCTAAGCCTGTTTACGCTGTGTACTATCTCGCAATCCAGTCGATAGCCAAGAAGCTTCACTTCGCCAAACCATCGTCTGTAACATGGACATCTGCATGAGGAAGGCACACGACTCACCTCTCATTCAGATACTCTGAGGATGATCTCTCTGTCTTTCTATCTCGACCGCAAAATATGGAATAACTGTTAAGCCCAGCAGACTCGCACTGGGACATAGCAAGCCATTTTACCATCGGGCAGCTAGCACTCATCAAAGAGGAAAGTGAGATCTCGACGGGCTCGTAACAGAGACTTTTTTACAAGATGGTGATCTGGATACGCACATAACCCTAAGCGGATATAATATTTTTCGGCATGATAGAGTTGGCACAGAGGGTAGTGGCATGGCCTTATACATTCGCGATTAAATGTCGGTCAAAGTTCTTGCAAAATCTAAGGCCATGTTCAAAAACACTACCGAGTACATTATTTGAGAAGTAAAATATTCGGTTATTTATATACTGGTCTCTGCCATTTACCATAGACCATCTGTCTAGGATCCCATGAATTTTTCCAATGCCTCTCTTCTATCTTGCCCTACTACACTAGTGTTGTGGTGACAGGAGACTTCAATATCAACATGAACTCGCCGAACCCAGACGCGAGGCATCTTCGCAACCTTAACAAAGCTCATTTGCTCTTTCTTGTGCCCCTGAGCCCACGCATCATCTTCTTTCCTAATTACGCTCTCGTCCAAGAGGGAACCCTGGGAAGAAGGGACTCGGCATACAAATCTGCTTAATCCTCGAGATCCGCTGGCGATTTCAACTGCTATAAAGCGCTTCGTGCTCAGGCGTAAAATAAACTTGATACGGCAAAAAACTGCTACTTCTCCTCAAAACTTGACGATGTGCCACTAAGTCCAACCTGCCTTCTCCCCTTGCACGCTTTTCAACAAATGAGCTCAATTCTCATTTTGCCTCTGTAGGAAAGGCAATTATGCCCATAAATGAATTGGATTTTGACAGGGATCTCTCTTCCGCTTACGTTGCACCGGAGGAGTGCAAGTTTGATTTCGCACCGATCACACATAGCGAGGTTACTCGAGCCTTTACCTGCCAGCCTTACGCATCTAACGGCGCATTTTGAGTATTCGCTCACAAGCCTGCTTTTTGCGGGTTGTTGGAAAAAAGCTGCGGTTATTGAACTCACTAAAAAGAAAGACCTAAGGTCCCCATCAGATAATCACCGAATTGCATAGCTTTCTGGTCTCGCTAAAGTTCTTGAACGAAACCTTGAAACACATAAGCTCTTCATAGTCCGCCAATCTGGCTTTAGTAGATATAGTACTTAGACAGCTCTCTTTAGAATGTTGGACGACGAGTGAGCAGTTATCGATAAGTACATGATTTCAGTGCTTATTCTTTTTGATTTTTCGAAGGCTTTCGATATTATTTCTCATGCCTTACTTTTAGTTAAACTTCTTTTGCTTCGCGTTTCGGATAGAGCTGTTACGTGGTTCTTTATTTATCTGCCGATCGTCTTCAACCATTATTTGACGAAGGTGGCAACATCTCCGATTGCATTGGACTAGCTGTAAGTGTACTTCAGGAGACCGTACTGGGCCCCTTACTATTTGTCATTTATATTAACGATCTGCCTCTTGCCATCCGTTTCGCTAGAATAATGATTTTCGCCGATGATGCTCGGCTGTGCCACCATTTTCTTCCGCGCGATGCTAAGCGTGATAGTGCCTAATTAAATCTCGATGCACAGGGGTGTTAAACTGGACCAAAGGCAATGGTCTTCAGCTAAACGCAGCCAAGAACAAGGTTATCGTCATGGGCAGTCACAAGTATATCTCGACCATTGATTTTCTATCTTTCCCTAAAATATATATCGACGGTACCACACGATGCTATGAAAACGAAACCAAACACATAATTCGTAATCTACACTCTTCATACTAAAATTTTACCACTATTCTCACTCCAAGAAACTTCGTAAGAATAACCCTGAATTATACCTGCAGAGTTTATGCAGATCTCGATGGAGAGTGGAATTTTGCAGTACATCCAGCTCTAAACGCCTGTGCATGTTTCGTGTACGGAAATGTCCCCTGAAAAGCGTACGTAACCCCGTATCGATTGGAGCTCGGCCAGCTTCCGGCAGAAAGCCGTAGAAAGTATTACATGGGAACCTTTGCTTATTCCGTGATTGCAAACGAACATCCTTCCTATCTGGCCGAAAACTTCACGCATCTCGATGCTTGTGCTGAATTGAGGCACTCAGAGCGAAATCCATCTACTGCGCTGCTATATTCCGCCCGTCGCACTGAAACATGGACGCAGTTCTTTGCAATTCATAACGTATTGAATAAGTTTGCAGTTAGGGAAGCGGACGATATATGGGGAAAACTGTCGAATCTGATAATATTCATATATAGTAAAGTCAATAGAATGTTACTGCCAATTTATTTTTGTTTTTTATTCATAACTTTTAGAGGCATGTAAGAATCGTTTTGAAATTGAAGTCAGATATACATTTAACAATGACTATTCAAGTTATCTATGTGAAATGAGTGTGCCACTCAACGATTCATAATGATCAGCACTGAAAGTAGCAATACTCTATTTTGGGTAATTAAAAATTTTCGTAGTTTTTTGTTTATAATTTTTTGAGGCATTTAAAAATTGAAATGTTGGTTACGCATGGTTACGGTTTCAAAATTGATGTGCCATAAAAATGTTGAAGCTGGAAGGCGCTAGATTGACGCTTATCTTCGCGTAATTTTTTTTCGAAAACATGTTTTTTCATTGGCGATCGATATATCAAAAATTATTGAGGTCTACGTGAGTGACAATTACGTTGATTTTCCATGAAATATTACCAATCGTACGAAAAAGCAAAAAATTAATATTTCATTATTGCCAAATCGTACTTATGTTGCAAATAAAGGAAGAAGAAAATATATTATATAAAGTGACTTCAAAAAAATATTTCAAAAAACGTGAATATTTGTGTGTCTTTTTGTACAATATCGGAATGTCTCCGGCATGATGATGTATCAGTATGGAAACACCTTCATCCTATTTTCAAATTGATTAAAGAGACTGTACCAGGCGTCACAACTTTTCATTTTCAAAGTGATGGTCCATCTACACAATATAAAAAACAAGGATCCGACATTACTTCTACTGAAGCCATGGTCAACGATATTAATTCAAGCAACTCAAAGATTAAAGCATTTCCAATACTACAGTCCGATAAATGGCAAAAATCGACATGGGTAGACTATTTTTGAATAAATTATCGTGCTCCTATTGTATATCAAATAATTTCTATGATCACCCTTGCGAACACATTCCAATAGATGCAAATAGTTGGCATTTTAAAAACTCCGTTACCCCTAGAAATAGGTCTAAGAGCATTGCAGAAAAAAGTTCTGCTAATAACAAGAAAAAATAAGGTGACAAGATTCCTCTTGAAATTGATGGTGATATTTTGAAAAATTTAAAAAAGACGAGGCAAAATAAAAAGGAAATTAAACAGAATAATAAAAAAAAGTATTGTCTTACCTACTGAAGACAATGAAGGTGCTAAGAAAGTTGATTCATTAAATAAAATAACAAAACAAACTAATGCAAGAAACTGTATATCGAACGGTAAAAATAATGATCTAAGTAAAAAATCTGAAAAGAAAAAAATATACAAAATTTATCTCTACAAGATCAAAAACGTACATTAAGAGGATGTCGGAGCATCGCCTCTCCTCAATAGTTCGTAGTTCCAAGTTTTTGGAAAAACGATAAGTCCAATAAACCTCATATTGCACAGAATAATTAATTATAGTTAGCACTAGGGTACCTAACTCTTAATATTTCTTAAAATTATAAATAAAAAAAGTTACACGCAGCAACAGGCATATCCATAATTTTAAGGTTAATTTTCAATGAATAAACACCTCTTACTAGTTCCAAGTTTTTGTAAAAACGATAAACCATAACCACATGAAATTACACAAAACAATTTATTATATTGAGAACTAGATCAAGTAACCCTCAGAATTCATTTTTACCATTAATAGAAAAAGATATAATCGAATAAAGAAATACGTTTATTGCTCCGACATCCCCTTAAGAAAGAGGAAGGGATGAAATTTTTTTTTGTTTATTCATTATCGTAAATTTTATACGTTATTGACTATAACCATTGCGTATATATACAGTGTATAATATTTTGCTGTTCATTTAATATATGTATGTATATGATTACACAGGCCGACAAAAAAAAAGTATGTGGTTCTGGGATGGAGACTGACTTTTTCTTATGTATTTTTTCCCGCTGAATCCGAATTCGTCAAAAAAAATAGGCGTACCGGTGCAAATTTTTAAGATAATCTCAAAAAACTGTTTCTCGATACATATATATATACCAGCAATAGTCCGCCATCATGTTCACGCCCCATCTTCCTGGTTAAAGATTTCATGTTCTGATGAAATCTTTCACCTTGCTCTTCACAGAAATCCCCAAGGTTCGGAAATGCATCAATGTGCGAATCGAGAAAACTGTTATATATATACCATATATGTGTGTGTATATGTATTGTGACGCGTAATTAGTCAAGGTTAGAAGAATTCGCGTCCTCGCGAGTAACGACAGCGCGAGCGCGACTAATTAGTCCTATTGCCGCGCGCGAGGGAGGGAAGCACCTACCGGTGGTGCTCCCTTGCCTAACTATGAGAGCGAGCGAGAGAGAGATATGGCACGATCGGCAGGATCGCGCCAGCCCCGAAAAAGCTCGAGAGAGAGACCGCAGCCGCGAGTGACAACGGACGCAAGCTGAGTGAATTCGCGGAGAATCGAGTGTATTAGAGTCGCGAGAACGGTTTTGTGGTGCGTGAGCTCGGTACCAGGGCGACCTTCGGGGTGTGGTGGAGTGTGTGCTGCACTGCGCGGGTGGGTGCATCCGCCAGGAGAGAGCGTGTTCGGGGAGAGACGTTCCCCCGAAGTCCGTCAACTGCGAGGCGCGGAGGGACGAGCGACTTCCCTTCGTTTTCCAGACTAGTTGCGTGGTGAGAGGACCGGCCGGCCACTCACGAGAGGAGGAGCAGGAGCAAGGACTTTCGCCCAGGAACACTCCTTGCACCGAGTAAGTAATGTTGTATTACGAGTGCGACAAACGTCAGAATTTGCGCGAGCGTTCGGATACGTATTCCGAACGCTTATTTGAATTCTCTTTCTCTCTCTCTCTTATACTCGCACGGTTGCGAGAGCAGTTGCTGTGCGCCGGCACAGCACTGCACGAACTTGGTAGGTCGCGCGAGTAAACACACGTCGGTGTGTTTACGTCGGAGACTCAGCTAGTCTCCGAGTATAGCCAAGCTATACACGCGCTAGGATGAATATAATATTCATCGGAATATTATACTCAGCGACTTAAATATTCGGACGTTCGATACGTTCGACGTTACAGACTTTTTGTAGCCGAATTCGAATTGAAGTGTGCGCGTTCGACGGCAACGGCCGGCGCGCACGCGCTAACACTTCGCGTATCTTTGTACCTTTATCTTATTTTTCGTAGACGAATAAACGTCATTGTCATAGTTTATTCGTCTGTCATTATTCTCGTTAAGGATTTTCCGTGTCCGAGCCCCGATTACCGCCACTCTCCGCGGGACTTGCAGCAATCGGCTGCTAGTCATAAGCTGAGCGGCCGAGCCCGGCAAAGAGAGCCGGCAGTGTGTGTGTAAGGGAATACACACACACACGACCACACTGAGAACGAGAAAAGTGAGAGCGCGGAGCTCTCACGTTGTAGCGGGCCGCGGCAACTTGTGCTTGGAGTTGCCGTCCGACGTACTCGGTACGTTCCGGGGTAAGTAACTGCTGCTAAAATACCCCGGAAAAACCCCGTTACAATATATATCATATATATGTGTGTATATATATATGACATATATATGTATCGAAACAGCTTTTTGAGATTATCTTAAAAATTTGCACCGGTACGCCTATTTTTTTTGACGAATTCGGATTCAGCGGGAAAAAATACATAAGAAAAAGTTAGTGTCCATCCCAGAACCACATACTTTTTTTTTGTGGGCCTGTGGTATCATATACATATTGTATACATATTGTATATTACTGTTTCTTATATATATAGTTTATTTCAGAATAAATATTTTATTTGTTTTAAACTTTAAACAACTCCCCTCACTTTATCTACCTGTATCATTTTTCTGAACTCTTACTTGATACTTTTTTTCAAATTAACTATATGTACTGTGACGAATTCGCGAGCAAATTTCACATTTGCTCGGTAATTCGATGATCCGCTCTATCCGACGGCGCGCAGGCTAAGGGAGCTGTGAGCGAGATAGCGAGTGTGGTACGCGTCACGAGAAAGAGAGAGAGATAGAGAGTTAATTAGGGAGAGATAGACGGCGGAGAGGAAAAATAGATCGCGCCGAGTGATCGTTTTCCGCCACGAAAGAGAGCACTCTATCGAGAATTGAGACGCGCGATTCGGTACTATAAGAGTGTGTGTGCGTGTGAAACACCAGCGGAGCCTTTTTCTGTATTGCTCTGGGCTGCAGCCAGTGCAATTTTTCCTACACTGCAGAGATAGAGAGAGAGAGAGAGAGAGAGAGAGAGAGAAAGAGAGCGAGAGAGAGTGTTCACAAGCTCAGCGACGAGTAAGTACTCGAATTAATGTGTAAAACGGCCGTGTACGAGTGTGCATGTGTGTGATTCGCGGCCGTTTCTCGCGTTTTACCAGCCTTCTCGGTTCGCATAGATTTGTTGTATTCGTATGTTATCTGTGAATATTTTTGGATAGAGAATACGCAATAATACTAGCTTCACGTCGTTACCATTTATGCGAGATTACCTGATTTCTTCTATTACGTCCGGTCACTTCGTAGGGAAGTTTACACGGAACGTAGATTTTGCGGAAATCGCTCTTCTTATTTTTTTCTCCTTATTGTTAATTTATTTGTTGCTTACCTTGATTGTTATCTGTGTTATCTGCGTGGTGCTAAGGTTCAGTTAAGCCGCTGCTCCCCGATCCTCCCGAATATTTATATTTTGGGTTTTTTGATTACGGTTGTGTGTCATCCGGGATTCGTAACCTCGAGATTAGAGGAATTCTCCCGAATACTTCTATCTGTGGTTTGGCAAATCGAAATATCCTCCCGGATATTTATTTTTGCGCAAGAACTCTCCCGAGTTCTACAATTGACAAAAAAACTCCTAAAGAAAGACGATAAGAGTCGGAAATGACAACAAGTGGTTCGAAATAACTAATTTATTTATTTATTAAATATGTTGAATGTCTCAATTGGTTAACGAATATCTCTCGCGCGTTTCCGAGTCGGAGACAGAAAGTTAAGGGCTTGAAAAGCACGTCGCGCGTATAGACGTCAGTTTCGTGTGGCTGGTGTCTACAGACTGGCTAATTGTCTCATCATATTCATAATCCTGCTCTTAGTTGAACTAAGATCCCTACTTGAACCTGCATAAGAATACAGCGTATCGGTGAGAACGTCCGGTGCTCACCGGTCTCAGAGATGCACGTGTTAATCGGACTCGGATGCTGTGTCAGCAGTCGCGCGCTGCATTCTTATCTTGGTTCAGTCGCGACTTTATTCTTACTTCATATTTAGAACATTTTAGGATATAATTTTTGTACTTACAATAAATTTCCCACGATTACCGCCGCCTCCGCGGGCACAGTTGAAAAGTGTTTCTAATGTGCATTAAAACCGAGCAGCAGGACTCGCGAGCATTGCACGGTGCTCGCAAGCAATATTTCTGAACAACGGAAAACGAGACTCTTTAAGAGAGTCTTGTGTTTGTGAACGAGAGCTGTTGGAGTCTGCACAGCGTCAAATCACAGTTCGATTTTGACGCTGCAACGTGTATGCAGGTAGGAGCGAGAACGCACGTACAATAAAAAAACAACCATATTATAACCGATGAATTAAAGATCAATTGATTTTTTTAGTGACAAAATCTATTTTTTAATTTTTTTTTTTTTTGCTATAAAATTTTGAGGCATCATTAAAAACGAGTTACTCAAATGTATTATTGTCTAAGAACGTCAAAGAAACATGCCCGAAAAATTTAAAAATGTGTGCTTCAACATTTGAAATTGGATTTTGTTTTTGTGAAAAATCAAAGGTTTCGTGGATTGCCCCATATTTTGTCGCATTTTTTGCATAAAATCGATCTATTAGGAGAGCCATCGTATCTAGCGGATATTTTTAATAAATAAAAGTCCAAGATCTCTAGCAGGGGTGGTATAATAACTATCATCGCCAACGAAATTGGTACGCGATCTCTCACGGTTTAAGGAGCGCATTTTTGGAACTCTCTTCCAGACTTTCTGTGCAATGTACCATCTTTGTACGGGTTTAAGATGGCAGTCCATAAAGACCTAGTTGATGTGAATGCTTAGCCACTCCTAGGATGGCATCTGCGATCATTATCATTATCGTTATTCATTATTACTATTATTGACCTTCGCAGGCAAAAAGGATTTCTATTTGTTAACTCATGTTGTTCTATTCTATATATATTATTTTAAAATCATAAGTGTATTTATTAGCATAGGTGTGTGTATGTGCCTGTGTCTCTTGTGCATTGTATGTGCGAATATATAAGTGAGTGAATATTTTTAGAGCTGATAGATATAGACCGTTTTTAGTTGCGTTTAGTTTATTTGTATTTTAATTTAAGACGCTCTGTGATATTATTTGTACTAATTATTAAGAGTGATAATTGTACTGCATCTATGATATCACAGAACCAGAATTGCAATAATTAATCCTTCTGCGTAGAAGTTATTACCTCAAAAATAGCTTCTAAATACGGCTTTGTTTCATTAGAATATCATAAAAACATATAGAAATAATAATTTCTATCTGCACAGCGTTGTTCTACAGTTCTTTAGCTTTTATATAAATCGTTATAAATGTATCTAAATGAATTAGATAAAAAGTTATGATGAAAAATGTGTGGACGATTTAGTTCGTCCTCCTGTAAGTAATAATAGTCCTGCTCGGACGAGTTAACTCGGAATTATGTGCAAGAAGGTTAAGACTCAAACAAACTAATGTACTTTTTTTTGCGTAAAACTATTGCAAACACATTTCTATCTACCAGATTAGATTTAGAGGGAAATGCGTAATCTCGGCCTCTTGCCCAAAGGCATAAAAATGTAAAAATTACATGGTTTCACCCCGGACGAGCTTCAATCTTACTTTGTGAGTGACTCAGTTGCAGCCAATTAGGTCAAAGATAATGTAATGCACATCATACTGTCAGCTTCTGGTGATGGCTTTTCATTTTATCCAGTTACTTTTCCAGATACAATTCTCGCCATGTTTCATTTTTCGACACAGACGAAAGGTTTGGATGACATTCCGAAAAGTGTGGTAATGAAGTCTCTACCAGTGTTGAGAAATTCGATAGTTCGTTTATTTAACTTCTCCTTTGCTCAAGGAGTCTTTCTGAGTGCCTGGAAGCAGGCTCAGTTAGTGGCTTTAAAAAAGTTTATTGCTCCAATATTAGCTTCAGACTTTTGTCCTATCGCCTTCATGTGTTTTCTTTATAAGGTACTCGAAAATATTGCACACTCCAAAATTACCAGCTATCTCTCCACGGCCGACATTCCCGTCCTTTACAGGCAGGATTCAGACACCATTATAGTACTCAGATAGCCCTGCTTAAACTGACTGATATCATACGTATAGACATTGATAGAAGAAGGGTATCCTTATCATGTTTTTGATTTTTAGTAAGGCTTTCGATACCATCTCTCCTTCGAAACAGTTGAGTATATTACGCAATCTCCGGTTCTTGAGGTTCGCACTACTTTACATTAAATCTTATTAACAGAGCCGCTCTCAACGTGCATTATCTAATAGGAATGGATCTTCATCCTGAGTTAAAACTAAAATAGGTGGTCTTCAGGGGTCAGCCCTCAATCCTTTGCTCTTCAGTTTCTATATTAATAAAAAAGACTTCTTTGGTCGTGGCGTGGTCAAGCATTTGTATTTGCTTGTTTTACAATATAGAATTTTATAAGCTAAAGGTTTGTAGTGTTCTTGGAGTGGGGGTCTGTTTCGCTCTCTGCGTGTGGTAGGTCGAGTCCCTTTAGGATTTTTTCGTTGTTCCCTCTCTGTAATTTACATAGAAAATATTCTTTTCTTATAGGCTAAAAACCTGAGGATGTGAATATACGAGACTAGGCATTTTTTTTAAATGATTGTATAGATTTTGCATCTAAGTTTATGAGTGCTGATGAACTATTGTTATTTTTTTTGAGGAATGGATTACGAGATTTTTTCGCGTCAAAAGGGCGCCGAAAAAGAAATAATAAAAAGAAAAAGAAAAGAAAAAAGACTATTGATTTGGATTATTTTGGAAAGATCGTTCTTCTGAGACGGAAACGTTTGAGTGTTATGGCTCTTTTAATTTCATCGATATGAACTTCCTTGGTCTCATTTTTTGTTCAAATTGGCATTATGAGTGGCGATTTATTGCCGATTATTTAAAATGGTTTCTCATATTGTCAGTTGTATTTTCCTTTCTACGGCTCTTTCAGCAGGTAGACTACCTAGTCTTCCCTAAAGTCCTTCGGGGCGATTCCCCACTCAAAACAAGTTTATGTGGAGTATAATTCCAGCTATTGTGTACTGTGCAGTACGTACGCTAACATAAGGGTACACCTTCATTATTTTTTTCGAAATAATTTTTTTTCGAAAGTACAACTCTTAAACTACAAAAAAATATTAAAAATGTAGTTTTTGAGATATAGCAAGTTTCATGTTATTTCATGATCAAATTAAGCCAATTTTGGAAAACTGGTAACACCATCGGAAATCTGAGAAAAATATACATCTTTTTTAGGTGCATTTTAACCCTTTAAACACAAGCTGAAAACAGCACGATTCTACTCGCGCACTGCGCATGTAGAGTTGACGTAAAAGGCCTCATATCTATCTCGATCGATTGAAACGAGCATTATAACAAAGGCATACATTGGTGTGGAAAAGTTGGAGTCTGAGGGCTACCATAAGTGAATGCATTTAGCTGAAGTGGAGCAGCTCATAGTAAACGTGTAGAAACATCGCCTGTCACATATGACTGAGAAATGCTACTATACCATCAGCGTAAAAGGTAAACTATTCAAAAGAGTCACGAGGCGATTACAAAATTGCAGTTTTCTTCCTTATCTTCACAGGATATTAATTGCGCACTTTTTCCGATAACTTGTAAGTATGTACATAATTTGCAAAATCAGCGGTGCAATTGTATGTAATCTGCACGTAGCCACCTCACTGAGTTTCAAAAAGTAAATGATCTTTCACATTATTGAGACTATTTAGTTCTGTCAGAAGAGTGTTATTACCAAGATAAGCATCCAGTTTCACTCCGCAGAAAGTCTCCTCATTGTGCACATTGTTCGGTTAAACTTGTATATGCTTAAATTTTCTTTTGTGCACGGCACCCTCCTTCATCTCGCCGTTTATATGCTGAAATGTGAGAGATATTTGAATCTCGGTAAGTCTCACACACCACTCTCCTTGTAGGCAAAAGTTTTCTGGTAGTTGCATGGTAAAATTCGTGGGTGTATTTCGAAAACACATATGCACTGTTGTTGCTCGACAGAACCACGTAAAATTCGTCCCTCATTGTAAATTTTACAAATCTTTAGCGAATATCCAAGAGTTGAATTTTTGAAGATGCCTTTTCCAACTCACAAAGTATTGTTTTTTCACACCTCTACCTCTCTACTGTCTAGAATATTCTCGATCTCAAAAGTATCCGCTGTCAAATGTTCTTCGTAAAAAAGCCGTCGCTTTTTTCTATACGGAGATCCTGCACGAAATAGACTACCGGTTGTCGCAAAGAGTAGATTCGAGTAATTTTAAATAATTCCAATCACCCTCGAATGCTTTATCAAAGACTTTCCTATCAGTCGGTCTTGTGCCACTCTACGAGATCTCGTCGACCCCTAGATGTATCCATGGCCCAAACTGTAATTTAGGCGATTTTTTCAAACGACTATTTTTAGGCTGCAGTGCTGGCATTTTTTGTGCCGCCAACTCCGCCCTCTCCTCTAGATTCTTTCTTTTCCTCTTTTTTCGCCTTTTTTATAGTTTAAACAAAATGAATTTGTATCATTGACACTACCACCACCATTTGCCCCCAACTCTTCCTCTTACTCTTCTACCTCTTATTCTTCTTCATCAGTTGTATCGTCAGACTCGTCCTGAGACACGAAAGAATCTTCTGATGACGACAATGCCTCCACAGAGTTCAAGAGATAATTGTTACCTAAGAATTCGCGATGTACGTGTGCTTGTCGAAGTATGAGCGCAATCTAATAGTATCCGCGCGATGATGGTCCATTTTGTGCCTAATAGCATCATTGACTAGGTCAATAATATTTGCGCCACGAGCAACACTGCCATCTACCGATATTACGCCACAATCATGTAACGTTACCGATGTTTCGCATTAGTTTAATTACATTTTCAGCATTTAAAACATATTTCAGCGCACATCCATTGTCACTAATAAGCAGTGTGTGCATGTGTGTGTGTGTGTGTGTGTGTGTGTGTGTGTGTGTGTGTGTGTGTGTGTGTGCTCGTGAGAGTGTGTAAGTGGGCATGCGTGTGAAACAATTAAAAAATTATCTTTAATTTTAAGCAATTTTTTCCAATAATTTCGAACAGTTATATGGGTTATAACCATAAGGAGAACTCTTTTAGACTGACACAAAACGCCGTTTCGCATAAATGGGCTCACAAGTTTTATTTTCACCCCGTGCTATAATGTCGTGGTGCACTGTACGTTTTATTGCATCATAAGTTACAAACAGCCGCCGTATTACTCCCATCACAGGCTTGCGCACAGCTTTAACTTTACAAACGCAAGAATCTGTGCCATTGGGCGATAAAAATTTAAAAGCATAAAATGCTGTGAGCTAACTGCCCAAACGATGTTATGTGCGTGCCGCTACCGTAGCCTGCCAATTCATCGGTAAGGTCACCTAGGACAGGTCATGTGGGTGGCTCGTAGGTACCACTGTCCTCTTTGGATATGTATAGAATGGAGTCCGTATCGGAATACAGGACGCGCTTTCTAAATATGAGAAAATCTTTAAGCACCAGTCTTTAAGTTGACCTCAACTTCAGGACTGGTAAGTATTTGAAACTCTTTTTTCTGGTTCACCTACTAACACTTCGGCCTTCGTCATATTCTTTCTTTGGCCAAACTTGCCCCACGGAGAGTTAAGATATAACATTGCCACCGATAGTAATCCTGGATTGAATTCGATCTGGTTTTTATCGAGTTCAATACCCTCCTGACGCTCAAATTCAGCAATATGCGGCTTCTTTAAGGCGTCGCAGTTGCCGCACTGTGGTGGATAACCCGAAGCGTATGTCTTTATGGTGAAAAGCTTGTCGATATATGTGTGAAAGAATTCACCCCCCACTTGTCCTTTTACTGAACTGGGTAGTTTTATATGATCATATTTCAAACACTTTTCTGACAATGTACCCCAGTTCCATAGCTTTATTCATCCCGTCTACCACCCACGTACCGATAAAAACACACTTAGTACACGAATGACGGAATGGAAACAATAGCCTATTGTGCATTCTCACATGCAGTATAGGATGATGTTTCTTGGCGGCAGCTCTTCACATACGATTAAAACTTCAACGCCTGTCACGTCGTTATCGGGACCGATCAGCTGGCGGCACTCCTCTTCGCCAATGTACAGAATGGGATGACCGACAGGGTACCGACCATATTTACAGATGTAAGGATACAAGGAACACACATCGACGTACTTGATAGTTTCTATCTCCATGACATCATATAATTTAGCGGTATTGCCTGTTCGACCACTACAAAATGAGTCCTGAGGAACGAGCGGTGTGTGGCATTTTTGCGTTTTCTCCTTGATGTAGCCAGCTGTTTTGATTTTTTCCGAGATCCTAAACGTTTTAGCATACCTCTCAGCCATTCTCCTCGCATAAGCGAGAGTTAAAGTTCTACTCGTCGTGTAGCATCTAATGCAACCGTGTCAGTTTCACAATAACTATCCACTAGAGGTCCTTCCGGTAGTCATTTTTCTATAGATCGTAATGAATGCTGAATTTGGTGATTCATCACCTTCTCCAAATAGCAGATCCACTAAAGTGCCTTAAAAAGACTGCTTGTTACACTCTTTACCCACCCTGTGGAATAACACTTATAGTGTAAGGTTTCAAAAATTTTTTCCTGCATACCCTCATACTAGATGACGCAATCGTTGCACATTCTGCAAATGGATTCATTGAGCCACACGAAATGATTGTTTTCCTATATGCAACATTGGCTGATCTCAATATTTTAACATCTTGCTTGCCATATTTATTTATTTATTTTTGGAAATATATAATTTCGCTGTGCCATTGTTTACACTTCTTAAGTGATCTAATGGATTCCTTGGACTACAAATTATACAAAAAATAATGTTGCAATAATATTATCGTTAATTCCAACAGTTTTACGACATTTTCTAGAAATACTAATACGATCGAAGACTGTATGACATTTATCGAAAGACTTTACCTCCATATGCTTTAAGAAACGCAGCTGCACAAAAATATTCTCCCGCGTTGTTGTGCATTATATTTAGTTTTGATTATATTCGCAAGATGAGTTTTGCATGTATTGAGAACTTGTAGTATTTGATACGTTAATACCTACTAATTTTTCAGCTTGCTCCCCTGATATTTACCTTTTCACCGCCGTATTTTATTCCAATAGTCTTGCAATGCACCGCTGCGAATTAGGCCACGAATGACGTTCGTATGAGCGGCAACAAGTGAGCAAGGGTGGCAAAGGCTATCTGTATTTATAATCGTTAAAATTGATGTTTTAGAAACCGGCCAGCAGGCCTAAAAACGACATTAACAATAACTTTAAGAGTATCATCTATTTCAAAACTATCGATACTCTGCGCGATGCTAGATAGCATATCGAATACATCGGTAGGGGCAAAGTCTCGCACTAAACTTAGCAAAATCCAACATAGCAGCAGTTACTACTACTAACGCAAGTAGATTGAATATTTAATGAAAAATAGATATTATTAATACATAAGTTCAAGATAAATTTATTATGGCAGTAAATAATTTTAAATATATAATAATAACGCACGAACGCATGAATCCAAGCACGCACGCATATACACAGGGGAAAGTTCGTCATATGTGAAGGGTAGCGGGGAAATAAAATACCCGGGGCGGACCAAAACTAGCTAGGGGAAGGCACCCCGATCACAAACCAATCATGGACGTAGTGAATGAGAGATACGAAATACCCCAAGTGGGGGCCCTCAGTAGAGGGGTTAATCCGACCACCGATTCCACTCGGGTGACAATCCCAGTGGTCGCTGCAGGCTCCACGGATTTTGGGTGGAGCCACATACACTATAGAGATGATAAACTTTTGGCCCTTACTGCTGCTCAAAAGACTAGTGAGGACGGAAAGATGGAAGTAGTGTTCGCAAAGAATAGAGTAGAAATGGAGACCAAGGAAAGGAGCAGGATAAAGAGACTCGGTCGTTAAAGCTCCTCAAAGAGAAAGTCGAAGCTCTGGTAGCGTTTATCTTGGATGAGAAAAACATACACACAGAGTTGAAGACAATAGCAAAGGCTACTAGTAGAGCACTAAAGGACTTTACGAAGACCAAAGCAGGTACTCAGTCTGAGGCTGGAAGTAGCAAGGATCGAGAGAGCCAAACCTCTCCCTCCTTCGTCCAGAGACAGATGGAACAGACTCCTAACAAGCGTAGGAGAACATCACCGCTGCAGGACACGACGATCAGGAAGAAGACGAAAAGGGCGGCAACGACGCAGTCCCCACCGCCCACCCTAGAAAGGGAGACACCTTGGGAGGTGGTTGGAACACGGAAGACGAAGAAGAAGAATAAGGAGAAGTCAAAGAGAACAATGGTACCTTAAGACCAGACCATCCCGGCCGGATGCCCTTATTATAAGGGCTACCAACGATAAGTCATATGTCGATATCTTGAGGAAGATAAAGGCGGATCCAAAACTGAAGGTAGTTGGCAAAAGTTAAGGTAGCAGGTATACATATTTACAGCTGCTACGCTTCCTCCAACGCGCCAATCGAGCAGTTCGAACATCTGTTAGATCGGTTTGTTCAAGATACTGCAGGCAGAAAACCGATACTGATCGCAGGTGACTTCAGTACCTGGGCTGTGGAGTGGGGCAGTCAAAGGACAAACCAGAGCGGTCGAATACTTTTGGAAGCATTCGGGCTCTTAGATTTGGTTAACCAGGGATCTACTTACACCTTTAGAAGAGGAAACACAGGGTCTGTGGTAGATCTGACCTACGTTAGCAGCTGCTATATTGGAGCAGTTTACGCATGGACAGTGAGTGAACACTACACAAATAGTGACCACCAGGCCATAATAATGGAGGTAGGAAAAACAAGAGAAGGATCCAGCGTTAGTGTACAGATCAAGAGAGCCGGTTGGAAAACGAAGGATTGTGAGAAGGAAATTTTTCTGTTGGCACTGGAAGAAATGGAACTGTCTGGGACGGCGAACAGTAAGGCGAAACTGGCGATGTAAATAATTACTAGAGCCTGTTACGCTTCTATGCCAAGAAGAGTGACCAGTCATAGGCGACCACCAGTATACTGGTAGGACATGTACGTCAAGAGTGCCCGCAGCGAGTGTCACCGAACTAGGAGGCAGGAGCAACGGGCAAGGAAGAAATACTACAAGACTGGTCGCGGTCAGGAAAAAGTGGAAGCCCGAAATCAGGAAATGAAGGACGCTAAACGGAAACTGAAGAAGAAAATTCGGGACAGCAAACGCCGGTGTATTAAAGAATTACAGGACGAGGTAGAGTTGGATCCCTGGGGTCGACCGTACAAGGTGGTGACGAAGTAAATAAAGGGAAGCTCTGTACCCCCTCCGAAGATTCCGGAGCTAGTACACAGGATTATGACCACTCTGTTCCCCAGACAGCTGGAGGAACCGTGTGTTATCGAAATGGGGATAAATGAGAACGTCTCTCCTCAAATCACAAAGGAGGAACTGCTAGTTGCATGCAAAAGGGTAGGAAACAAGAAGGCCCAGATAGCATTCTCAATATGGCATTGCAACATGCTATCATGTCTCGAAGAAGGAAAATTCCCCACTATTTGGTAAACACAGCGCTAGGTGCTATTGCCAAAAGGTAAGAAGCAGCCCGATGACCTAGCCTCGTACAGACCACTCTGCATGCTGAAAACTCCGAGGAAGATCCTAGAACGCATACTCTGCGTTAGAATAAACCAGGCTATTCAAGACGCAGGAGGACTGACGGAACACCAGTACGGTTTTCGCAAGGAGCGTTCTACCCTGGACGCAGCAGGTCTGGTAATTGACACTGCACGAACAGCGATAAATAGAGACAGATGGAAAGGAGGAACAAAGAAGTACTGCGCTATTGTTACACTGGATGTTAAAAATTCATTTAACTCAGCCAAATGGAGTAAAATACATGAGACGCTCCGAAAGCGAAATGTGCCTCTCTACATAAGGAGGATGATGTCCGACTATTTGAAGGACAGAATCTTACTATATGACACTGCGAATGGCACCAAGAGTTATGAAGTCACAGGAGGCGTTCCCCAAGCCTCAGTGCTTGGTCCACCGACTTGGAATATCATGTACGATGAAGTGCTTGGACTACGACTACCTGAAGGAGCAACTGTAATAGGATTTGCAGACGACATAGCGATAGTGGTGGTAGCGAAAAACATAGAATATGTTAAAACAATAACAGACGAGGCAATTTGTATAATACACGATTGGTTAACAGAAACAGGACTAGAATTAGCCAGCCACAAGGTAGAAGTTATGCTGATTTCAGTGGATGGACATGAGATTGTATCTCAACCGACTATCAAGTACTTAGGCATCACCATTGATGCAAGTATAACATTCAAGCAACACCTTGAAATTGTGAGCGATGAGGCAGCGAAAGTGGGCGCCGCTCTATCACGATTTATGCCATAAGTAGGCTGGGCAAGTCAAAATCGTAGGCTACTCTTAGCTAGTGTAATTACATCGATTGTGCTATACGGGGCCCCAGTACGGGCTGATGCCATGCTGGTCAAAACCTATGCACGAGCGTTGTCTACTGTGTATAGGCGAATGTCGTTAATGGTGTCGTTGGCTTATCTTACGAGGCGGTATGCATCATAGCACGTACACCGGCCATTGACCTCTTTGCCATGCAGGGAAAGGACGTGTACGAAGCAAGGAAACGTGCAAACGACAACACCCGGAGGGAAATCTGGGAGACCGCGAGAAAGAAGACGATTACTGTATGGCGAGCAAGATGGGAAGCCAGCGAAAAGGGGCGATGACACATCGTCTCATACCAAAGTTAGAGGACTGGATTGATAGGAGACAGGGGGAACTTAATTACTACCTCACACAATTTCTCACCGGACATGGATGCTTTCGAGGTTACCTGTACCGGTTTAAGCTAGAAGACACTCCAAGCTGCCCAGTATGTTTGGATGCAAACGAAGATGCAGAGCACGTCTTCTGTGACTGTTCACGATACCAACAGAAGCGAGAAGGTGGACGGATTCAGAGGACGGATGGTGCGCTGACAGTAATTATACTACTCAAAAAGGTCAGGAAAGACGAGGAAGGAAGAAGAAGACGAGAGATGTGACACGAAGCTGACGACCGGACGATGCGGTAAGAAGTAGACGGAAGAAGTACAAGTATAGGAAGGGCACACACAGTGTTATTGATCCCCCTTTATGGGTCAGTTGGAAAATTTCAAAATGGCAGCTCAAAATGGCGATAGTACGGATCAAAAAGCTTGTAAGAAAAAAATTGGCTTTCGGTTCGATTGGTTTTGGGCTCAAATTGTTGGTATTTGATGTCTCGAAAAAGTTGGATAGGTAGGTTAGTGAAGTCCAAGATGTCGGATCGAAGACCTCGAAATCGTCGAAATTTAAAAAAAAATATCAGATTTATGCCAATTTGGTTTACAAATAAACAAAATTACAAAAGCAGCAATATCTATCTTGCAAACACGTTTAAAAATAAAAAGAAACATTTACTCAAT
>UELU01138224.1:0-15671 GCA_900490025.1 Megastigmus dorsalis | reverse complement strand
GACGAGAGATGTGACACGAAGCTGACGACCAGACGATGCGGTAAGAAGTAGACGGAAGAAGTACAAGTATAGGAAGGGCTACAAGATGGAAGAAATGACGACCTCATTCAACAGGAGTAGGCAGAAGCCATACGTTCCCCCGCGATGGATTGCTTTGCGGCTGTACCGCGGGGTTTCTGAGCTAAGAAGAAAAGAGGTGAGAGTTTCAGTGGGTATACCTGGCGCTGGCCTGTGCCTGGGGAGTCCCACACGAGGGGACTCCCGAACAACTCCTAAATTAAACATTTCTCCAACTCTTCGGAAAAAAAAGAAAAAAAAAAGAAAAGACACACGCACACACACAGGCAGGCACACGCACATTACGCACGCGCACACGCACACGCATACACTCACGAACGTACACACACACACAGTGTTATTGATCCCCCTTTATGGGTCAGTTGGAAAATTTCAAAATGGCAGCTCAAAATGGCGATAGTACGGATCAAAAAGCTTGTAAGAAAAAAATTGGCTTTCGGTTCGATTGGTTTTGGGCTCAAATTGTTGGTATTTGATGTCTCGAAAAAGTTGGATAGGTAGGTTAGTGAAGTCCAAGATGTCGGATCGAAGACCTCGAAATCGTCGAAATTTAAAAAAAAATATCAGATTTATGCCAATTTGGTTTACAAATAAACAAAATTACAAAAGCAGCAATATCTATCTTGCAAACACGTTTAAAAATAAAAAGAAACATTTACTCAATCCAGGCATTCAATACACACTCACTTCAATAAATACACTCACACTTTTAAAAACATTGTATAGGGGACAAAATAAAATAAGTTAACATAAACTCATCTGCTTGCCTCTAGTGCGAGGTATAAGTTGGTGGTTTTGTTCTTAATAGTCCTAAGATTGTCATAGGTTTAGTCTCCAGATAACTAGGAATCGATTTCAAAGAGGTGTTTGAGGATCGCCGTCGTAAGTCGCGGACGTTCCCCTTTCCATCCAGCTTAATAGCCCATTTCGTGTCCCCTTGGCGGGCTCGATGCCGTCGTGCATCCTGGGGAATGGTGATTGTGGGTCCCTCCGAGATGGTGATGTTGATGGTGGGCCGTGTAGCTGGTGTAGAAGGCGCTGGTGGCTGTGGAACGGTGTTGGCGGAGCTGGCGATGTCGCTGTTGCTGGAACTGGGTTGGGCGGTCTTCATGGGTTGAGCAGGAGCGCGCTCGGTCACCAGTGGCGGCTTGGGTTTCCCCATAATCCGAACGACCGAGTTTACCCGGCGTGCCTGCGTCCTTGCTGGTGTTGTTGCTGCCTGCCGCTGTGCTATGTGCCACCGGAGTTCAGCTACCCTCCTCTTTCAGTCCGGTGTGTCGATCACCTCGATCTTCTTGATCCGGGGCTTCAGAGACGGGCCCTTGACTCTTAGAAGCCTCGCTGATGATGCCGGCCTGGGCGGGGCGGGGCGGGGCGGGTTTTGTCGCGAGTTGTGCCACTGGCGCTCTTGAGCGTGGAGTGCAGACTCGTCCCCGGTGGCTGACGCGACGAGTCGCCACATCCTGGCCTCGCTGTGGCCCCTCCGGTGGTGTCTCCTGTGCCGGTGTTGGCGATGTTGGAGGAGGGCTTGGTGTCAGCTGCAAGGGGTCGACGGCTTCGTTCGAGGTTTCTCGTACCTCACTTGTGGCGATAGGTATGGGGGTGTAGACTGGCCCTTCGATGTTGGGTGGGCCGGGGTCGTATTCTTCCACACCGATAAATTCCCATCCTTCCTCGGCCATTGCAGCCTCCAAACCCTTCACTGCTCGCTCCGTCTCGTTGAGCTCCTCCTCGAACGACATGTCGCGGTTTACTGACTGGCTTTCTTGTTCCTGTGGCTCAATACTCGATTTTGATGTTATTTTTGGAATTCCTTTGGTTCTTAGTATTCTTTGTTGTCCTTTGAAACTTTTTCGTTCGTGCGCCTTCCGAGGAATTATTTATGTAATGTTTACATATGACACAAGGTCTCGTATGTGTACATGTCGTATTTGTTTACCTTTTGAGTCTACTAAGTCGTAGATGACGGGAGACACTTTCATGTGCACTTTGTACGGACCGTCTGCCTTCATATGTAGTCCTGCGTCATAGCCTTTCGCCTTGTCTGACAGTGTGAGTATTTTCTTTAATACGCGGTCGCCTACAGTAGGCTCCCACTTACGGCGTCGCAGGTTGTAGTGGTGGCGTTGTTTGTTGAAGCTTCGGGCGATATTCATGCGGGCTAATTCGATTCCTTCCTGCACGCGTTTCCGTCGGCCGTCCGTTCCTGGTGACGTCGGGCTTCCCACCTCCTAGCTCAGGGTGCCTGGTGGGGTTAATTCTCTTCCGTAGTTCAGGTATGCTGGGGAGAATCCTGTGGAATCGCTGTGAGCAAAGGCGAATTCTGCGATATGGAGGTCCCAAGACTTCTGTGTGTCTTGAATAAATTGCCGGATCATGGTCTTGATGACTCGGTTTGTTCTCTCAACTGGATTGCACTGCGGTGCATATGGGGGTGTTCTGCGATGTTCTATGCCGCAGTCGTGTAATAATTTCTTGAATTCCTTAGAAATAAATTGTCGTCCGTTGTCGCTGACCACTGACTTAGGGCATTCGTGACGTAAAATGATGTGTTCGCGTAGGGCTTTCGTAACGGCTTGAGCTGTTGCCGTGCGCATCGATTGTAGCTCGACCCATTTTGAAAACCTATCTTGCATTACGAGTAGTTGAGTATGCCCGTTTTTTGAACGGGGAAGCAGTCCGATCAAGTCTACGGATACCATCTCCCATGGCTGCTTGACGTTAGTTGCGTGCATTCGTCCCGGTGTTGCCTGCTGACTCGCTTTATGACGATGACAGTTGTTGCAATTTCGAACATACTTAATTGCATCACGAAGCATTCCAGGCCAGTAATAGAATCGTGATAGACGTGTGAGTGTTTTTGCCACGCCCATGTGGCCTGCGGCTGGTGCATCATTATTTTCGTTAAGAACGCGGTTTCGTTCATTGGACGGTAGACATAATTTCCATTCTTCCGCTGGATCGTTCTCGTTAAAATCGAGGGTTTGCAAAATGTGCCTATATAATCGTCTGTTGCAAATGCAGTATTCTGCGTTACCGGCCGGGTTTTCTTGGACCTTCTTCATCGTCTGCTGGTACCATTTACATGTTATCGGCTGGTTCACTTGATATACCGGTAATGGTTGCCTCGAGATGGCGTCCGCAACTACGTCATCTTTCCCTCTTCTATAAATTATGTCGAAGTCCCACTGGCTTAATTCTAGGGCCCACCTCGCCAGTATGCCGGACGGGTTGTCTATGCTGTTGAGCCATTTTAAGGAATGGTGGTCTGTTAGGACTTTGAAGTGATAGCCCTCGAGATAGTCCCGCATTTTCCATATGCTCCATCTCACGGCTAAACATTCGAGTTCAGTCGCTGAGTAATTTTCCTCCGCCTTTGTAAGGGTTTTGCTTGCGTAGGCTATGACGCGTTCGTCTGCGGCTTCTCCTTGTGTTAGTGCTACGCCAAGCCCGGCTTTACTCGCGCCGATTTGGAGTGTGATCGTTTGGTTCCAATCTGGGCATGCGAGTATCGGTGCTTCCGTCATTTGTTCTTTTAATTTTTCGAAGGCTTGCTGTCGGCTATCTTCCCATTTCCATTTTTCCTTCTTCTTTAATAGTGTGTTTAGGGGGGCTGATAGTGTTGAAGCGTTCTTTATGAGGCGTCGATACCATGAGGTCAATCCTAGTAAATGTCGGAGTTGTTTGACTGTTGTTGGTGGTTCGACGTTTTTAATGGCGGCTATTCTATCGGGGTGTGTTCGGAGACCATCTTTGTCGACGACGTGTCCTAAATATTTTAAGCTGCATCTTGCGAAGTGACATTTCTCCCAATTCGGAATTATGTTGACAGTTCTTATCCGGCTCAGAACTTTTGCCAGTAATGATATGTGTTGCTCGAACGTTTCGGAGATAATGACTATGTCGTCTAGGTAGGCCAACGCATTTGTTGCCATATCTGGCGTGATTACTTGGTCTATGAGTCTCTGGAAGGTAAACGGTGCGGAGTGTAATCCAAATGGCATGACTGTAAATTCGAACGAGCCTCTGCCTGGTATGGTGAATGCTGGTATTTTACGGCTGTCTTTGTCTAGGGCTACCTGCCAATATCCGTTCTTGAAGTCAATGGTGGAGATGTATCTTGCTCCACGTAGCTTGTTTAGTGTCGCATTGATTTGCGGTATCGGGTAAGCTGTCTTTTTGGATGCGTCGTTGACCTTCCGGAAGTCGATGCAAAATCGAGACTTTCCGTTCTTTTTCCTGGCTATCACTATTAGGGAGCTGCATGAGCTCTCTGACGGACGTACTACCCCTTGCTTCAGTATTTTATCCAGTTCCGCGCTCATTATTTCTTGTTTGGCCGGGTTGCATGGTCTCGATTCTTATCAGGTTATCTAGTTGTTTTGCTTCGTCGGCTGGTAGGTCTTTCAGGCTATGCAGTCTGTCTATTGTGTAAATGCCTGGGGTTTCATTGACTCCTGGTTTTATTTCAAATCCGCCTAGGGTTATTTTGATGTTGAGTTGCGCTAGTAGATCCATTCCTACGATTATATCGCATCCTAGTGATTCCATTATATAAAATGTGTGCTTGATTGTATGACCCAGCAGTTTTATTTCTCCGCTCATCGTGTCTGTCAAGATGGTTTCTGTGCCATCAGCCATTTCGGCTTGCCATGGTTCTGCTGTGTGCGTCCAATCGTTTGTGTTGCAGTAATGATGGACACGATCATTGATGAATGAGCTATTGGATCCGGTATCTATTAACGCTTGATACTTGCGGTTGCCTATTCTTGCTTCGACGTAGCATCTATGTTTTTCTTGGGCCGGTCCGGTGTTCCTCCGGCCCCTTTTTTGTTTCCCGCTTTTGGGCAAGCGCAGTCTCGGGATAATATATTATCTTTGCCACACCATGAACAAAATTTCACGAATTTGTTCTTGCAGTTAGTTATATGCCTTGGTTATAGACATTGTGACGTTTTTCGGGGCAGGTTTTGGTTCTCGCACTTCCTTGTTGATTTATCGGAGAGTGTTCTCTAATTCTTCTGCTCGTTGGATAATGGCATTTGCTGATTGTATTTCGTTACACCGTATATGTAGGCGATATTCTGCCTTCATCTGGTAATACAGTGTGTCGAGTTGGCGTGCCGAATCGTATGCCCCTCTCTGCCTCATCAGAGTTGAAACAGCGAGGGTAAATGAGCATATGGATTCTTTCGATCCTTGACGGCGGTCACTAATTTGTCGATCGAGATTTCTCAATTCTCCCGGTGATAGAAAGTATGCTCGCAGGTTATCCTGGGTGTCCGTCCATGACAGATTTTAGGATTGTGTGCGATACCACAGCTGTGCGTCGCCTCTCAGTAATTCTGGTAATCCGGTTAATAGCTGTCTGTCGGTAAGTTGGTAAGTTCTTTGTAGTTCTTGTACCCGCTCTAAGAAGGTGTATAGGTTATGTTCGTCAAAATGGCATCCCCATTTTCGCATCGTTTCTAGTATTTGTATATGCGTTGGTGTAGTATTTTCTATGAAATCTAGACGTTCCGGAGGTTGAGTGTCAAGGGGAGTTTCTGAGGTACCGGCGCTTGTATCCCTCTGTTTCGCCATTGTCTCGTCGAAATCTTTCGGGTCGGCTGGTTTTTCTTCGAATTCTTCGCGGTTTTCTCTGACGAACGAGACTAAGCGTTGACGGAGTGTATCGACGTTACCGGTTGTGTCCAGTTCGTAGCTTAATAATTCCGCTATTAAATCCGGTTTTTTGAGATTGTAGATCCAAGATACTGCGACCATATTCCTGTTTTACAATGTGGAGGAACGAAATAAATGTTAAAATATGTGCCAGTGTACGCGGTGACTTACTTTAGAGTGTACCTAGCTTCGTTCGGTGTAAAGAGCTGTTATAAGGAACTGTTCGGACGCCATGTAACCGAGGGATTTTCGGGGAAATCGGGAATTCAGGGTTCAGGTGTCTACAAAATTATTCAGGCCAATTGATGTTGATGTTAATATTACTATTTATTACAAATCTTAATTATAAAATATATATATACAGCCCTCTAGGGAGCAACTCGGTGTATCAGTCCGTGGAGAGTGTGTGAGCCTGAAACAATGAAACGGCGTTCAATAGTACGATTACAATTATGCTAGACGTGGGTGTGTCGGCGTGTGTGTGTGTGTGTGTGTGTGGGTTGGGTTTACATTGCGCTGCCCATGGCTATCACTGACATTACAATATGAAAAGAACTACTTTCTTCCAAAAGAATTACTTTCTTCACGACGGAGCGCCGATCGTGGGGGATGCAGGAGCCGCTAGATTGAGTAACTACCGGAGCGCCGAGTAGTTACTCCATCCTCTGGCACGGGACGCGTATGGGCAGGTGTGTGTGCGCGAGTATCGGCCTGTCCTCTTCATGGCGGAGCTTCTACCGGGGAGAGGCGCAGGTTGGCTAAGTCCGAGAGTCCGGAGCACCAGGAGGCTCTCTTGCTTCAGCCTTCTTCGGCGGTGTCGCGGGGCGCGTAACGCGTCGCGGTCGGGTCAGGACTCTTCGCCTTGACTACGGAGCGCCAATAGTCAAGCCGAGGGACAGGAAATCGTCATCCCCGGAGCACCAAGGAATGAGGAGGTTCGGCTCGTCGCACCGTTCCCTAGAGGCTGATCAATGCTTGGAGCATCAAAGTAGAGAGCAGTTGCTTGGGTCGGAGCGCCGAACCGACTACCTGCCGAACCGCGCGCTCGCCCTTATATACCCGCATTTGGCCGTGCGGGGGCGCGCTTATCGCCGCTGCGTGCGCTGGTTGCCCCGGAGTGGGGCGCGAGTGCCTGCGTGAGTACGCTGACGTGTTACGGGTTGCGGCAGATGAGGGGTGCTCGTCGCATATTTATTCCTGGTCGCCCTCTCTTTCCTCTACCCGTCATTTTTAATTACTTAATTTTTATAACAAAACCGCCGCTATTTATTTTATTACTCCCTAATTTTTTTTTTAAATTTTTTATATTAACCTAACATTGTATCAATAATTAATTAATCCGTAAGTGATGACTTCCTCGTCCAGCTACAGATTGCTTCCATTACACACTCTATAAGTACCATCCTCCTATTACACTTCCCCAGTTCTTCTAGCATCTTCAGGCGCAAGTTTTTATTTTTCTTCTTTAGATCTGTTTTCCTTAGCAAAGAAAAACACGCTGTTTTCTAGGTCCTCAATTGTACGCCACAACTGATTCACGAAAGATCTACTCGTTTAATTTGAATACGTATATCATTGTGTCCATCGACCAGATTATTATATTCCTCGTCGCGATCTATACTTATTTCCACTAATAGTTGGATCCTTTCTACCACATTTTGCACAAAGTTTGATAGAAAATCACCATCTTTTGTATGATACACGGTCGTAATCGTTGTAAACGGTGTATTTCGATTAAATTTCAATAATTTTAAACTTTCGCGACTTTATACTGACAAAATATGAATATTGGTTAGACTGTAAGACGAGATAGAAAGATCTTTGTCAGTTTATAGTAGAGTACAGTCGACATAAGTAATATTTTTAATGTTTCCCGACTTTCCTTAAAAACTTATTTGTTTTTGAGAAATTCCTTGTATAAAAAATTTTTTACTACAAAAGGAAAATTTGCATAAAAAAACACTTCTTGTCAAAAAAAAAACATTTTATCAAAAAAGTATTTGATAATAAAAATTTGTAAGAAAAACAATTTTTCGAGAAAAAAATTTAAAAAAATTTTGGTCAACTAAGTTCAATTAAGAAATTAAAAAAAAAACTCAGTTTTTCAGATTATTATTTCCACAAAGAAATTCCTCCACTCTCATATATATTGTACCACCAGGGGAACCAAATCAAAGGGTACTTTGTATTTTAGGACAGTGTGATGAGTGAAGTACAGTGGATGGGAATTCTCGTGTATAAATAGATTTTCAATTTATATAGATTAATAATTAATTTTATTCAATTAACACATATATATCTATATAAAATTATCCGATACATATGGGTTTCATTTAATCTTGACGTAATTATTATCTTTTATGATTCGAATTTAAATTGTATACGCGATATGCGCCATGGTTAACGCGTCGTTGATGCGCGTAGTCTGTGATGCGCATGCGGCGCCTAGTACATTTCGGAGTACTCGCAGCGTGTCTTACTCGATATATTCTATGACTCTATATAAAGAGATTCATCCACGCGCGCGGCTCTGCTTCTGCCGAGTTGATGCAGCTCCAGTCAAATCTTCGTGCTGTAAAGATCAGCTGTTCGAGTGGCAATTTTCTATCAGCTGTCTAATCTGCAAGTTCGCGGTTAGTATGTTTATACTATTCACGAATTAAACCCGGTCGCAGCTAAGATATGCAGTGTGTGTGTGTGTGTGTGTGTGTGTGTGTGTGTGTGTGTGCGTGTGTGTGTGTGTGTTTGCGTGTGTCTATGTGTCTGTGTCTGTCTATGCGTGTGTGTCTATTAAGGGACATCGAAGGCTGGATAACTAGCTTTCGCTATTACTTCGAGCTAAATTCACTCCTCTTCCTATTCTCTTCACTCTTCACCCTATTTTAATGACACTTTTCCCTACGTCTCCCCCGCATGGGAGGAGTTCAAGAGCATCATAGGCTTACCTCGTCATTTCTTCTCTTTAGCTGACTTCTTTATTTCAGTCCTCTTTTGCTCTTCTCGGCGTAGATCCTGAAGGACCTTAGTCGCGAAGGTTGTTGTAGCTTTCCACCCGTCCTCTGATGCAAGCATAGTTTGATGATATCTGAGTGAGTGTGTGTGCGTGTGCGTGTGCGTGTGCGTGTCTGTGTGTGTGCCTATGTGTGTGTGTGTATTTGTGTGTGTATGTGTGTGTCTGTGTGTATGCGAGCGTGCGCGCGCGCGTGTCTGTGCCTGTGTCTGGATGTGTGTCTATGTTTTTTTTTTTCCAAAGAGTTGGAGAAATGTTTCATGCACTGATAGAAGCCGTACGGGACTCCCCTCATGTGGGACTCCACTGGCACGGGCTAGCGCCAGGTATACCCACTAAAACTCCCACCTCTTTTCTTCTTAGCTACATGTCCGGTGAGAAATTGTGTGAGGTAGTAATTAACTTCCCCGTGTCTCCTATCAATCCAGTCCTCTAGCTTTGGTATGAGACGATGTGTCCATCGCCCCTTTTCGCTGGCATTCTTGCGGTTTCCCAGATTTCCCTTTGGGTGTTGCCGTTTGCACGTTTCCTTGCTTCGTACACGTCCTTTCTCTCCTTGGTTATGAGGTCAATGAGCGGTGTACCTGCTATAATACACAACGCCTTGTCCGATACCGTACGATAAGCCGAGGCCACCCTTAACGCCATTCGCCTATACACACTAGACAACGCTCGTGCATAGGTTTTGATCAGCATGGCATGAGCCCATACTGGGGCCCCGTACAGCATAATCGATGTGGTTACACTAGCTAAGAGTAACCTTCGATTTTGACTTGCCCCTCCTGCATTTGGCATCAATCGTGATAGAGCAGCGCTCACTTTCGCTGCCTTATCACTCACAATTTCAAGGTGTTGCTTGAATGTTAGCCATGCATCAATGGTGATGTCTAAGTCTTTGATGGTCGGTTGAAATACAATCTCATGTCCATCCACCGTCAGTGTTACCGTCTCTAGCTTCTTCCTACTCGAAATCAGGATAACTTCTGTCTTATGGCTGGCTAATTCCAGTCCTGTTTCTGCTAACCAATCGTGTATTATACAATTTGCCTCATCTGCTATTGTTTTAACATCTTCTATGTGTTTCGCTACCACCACTATCGCTATGTCGTCTGCAAATCCTATTACAGTTGCCTCTTCAGGTAGTCGTAGTCCAAGTACTCCATCGTACATGATGTTCCAAATCGGTGGACCAAGCACTGAGCCTTGGGGAACGCCTCCTGTGACTTCGTAAGTCTTGGTGCCATTCGCAGTGTCATATAGTAAGATTCTGTCCTTCAAATAGTCGAACATCATCCTCCTTATGTAGAGAGGCACATTTCGCTTTCGAAGCGCCTCGTGTATTTTACTCTATTTAGCTGAGTTAAATGCATTTTTAACATCCAGTGTATCAATAGCGCAGTATTTCTTTGTTCCTCCTTTCCATCTGTCTCCTTTAATCGCTAATCGCGTAGTGTCAATTACCAGAACGCTCCTTGCGAAAACCGTAGTGGTGTTCCGCCAGTCCTCCTGCGCCTTCAATAGTCTGGTCCATTCTAACACAGAGTGTGCATTCTAGGATCTTCCCCTGTATGTCCAGAATGCAGAGTGGTCTGTACGAGGCTGGGTCATCAGGCGGCTTCTTACCTTTTGGCAGTAGCACCAAGCGTTGTGTCTTCCAAATAGTGGGGAATTTTCCTTCTTCGAGACATGAGTTGAACAAGT
Source organism: Megastigmus dorsalis (assembly GCA_900490025.1). NCBI lineage: Eukaryota > Metazoa > Arthropoda > Insecta > Hymenoptera > Megastigmidae > Megastigmus > Megastigmus dorsalis. Next base: position 5,218 of record UELU01138224.1, on the reverse strand, counting down.
CTACAAAAACCTCTGGGTGTGCGCAGATAGCATGTTTCAATGCCATATTGGGAATGCCGTCTGGGCCCGAAGCCTTCTTGTTTCCTACTCTTTTCCATGCAGCTAGCAGTTCCTCCTTTGTGATTTGAGGAGGAGCGTCCCCCGCTTCGATAATACACGGTTCCTCCAGCTGTCTGGGAAACAGAGTAGTCACAATCCGGTGTAATAGCTCCGGACACTTGGGAGGCAGTACATAGCTTTCCTTTATTTTCTTCATCACCACCTTGTACGGCCGACCCCAGGGATCCAATTCTACCTCGTCCTGTAATTCTTTAGCAAACTCGACACAATTTTAATATTAATTTTTTGTGTTTATATTTTGACGACGTGCCTTCTAGAGCATTACAGCCCGATTTCAAGAAGAATAAACTATACGTCTATTCATTTTCTCAACGAGGGAAATGTCATTAGTCGTAAAACATATCTTAATTGCTACTGTTTTTTTGCATTCGATTTAACTTCCGATTTTTCGGCTAATGAATGTACTCATTGGAATCTAATGAAGCACGATTGTGTTAGATTAGAAGTGAGATTCGATGATTCACTGGCTAGTACAGTGAATTATACCATATATGCCGAATATGACAATATCTGGGAAATAGATTCGTCACGACAAGCTATCGTGGACTTTAACAGCTAAGAAGACGACTCTACTCCTGTCTACGATAGTTTGCCTCGGGCGCTTGAACGGCAAAGATGGATCTCATAGAAGATACAATTTGTCCAAGACAATAAAAATATCTGTGTGCCTAAAGAAATAGCTCTCGAGGCTTTAGTTGAATTTAGTGCTCATTGGATAGTCGTACCAGCCAATTCAATCACCAGCCTAAACCAGGAAATTCGGAAGCAGAATGGTGATTGACACAGCATCATTATGGCCTCGACTACTTTGAGGGAGAAATATCGTTAAAAGTTTTGTACAAAACTCTGAAAGACCTTACGAGAAAAGTGAAGAAAATATATGTTCGAGGTAAGGAAAAGTGGCTGGCCTTGTATAAAATAACATCACGGGACATTATTAATTTGGAGTAGAACAATGATTGCCCATCATTTACCAAGTTGCCGTGGACCGATAACTACTGTCTTCACGCCTTAAAAAGTCAATATCTTCAATACAGCTGTGCTTTAAATAATGCTTATAGATTGAAAATCTGGCTAAACACGCGTGAGTTAAAATCTTGCGCAGAATTTACTTATACATTGGGAACGTTTACCCGTACTATTTAACACAGTATGTTATTTGAATAAATCGTGCACAAATAGACTTGTAGCTGGTCTACAGTACACGAAGGAGTATGTAGAAACAGGCAAAGTAAGCTCCTATCAACCGTTTGTATTTCTAAAAGGCCTAAATAATTTTGGCATGTCGTTTACTTTGGACAGCTCGAAAAACTTCCAGAAACTATTTCCGAAGATCGACAGATACTTCAGTGGTCTTGGTAATGAGCTGAGAGATCAGAAGGCTTCCGTCGATTCTTAGAGCTTAAGATTCATCTTTAGCCATGCAGACAAGGTTATAGAATTGGAGCAAGATCAACGTCTATTATCCTCATCGACTGGCGTTGTGGTCAAGAAACGCCGTCGCAGTATTATTATGAAGAAAGTCACATTTGATGAATTGGAGGAGTTGCCAAAGGGTATAGAAAATTATTTAGTGTATTTAGAGTCTATTGAAGAGAGGGCGATTATATTATTTCAAAATACCATCGATCTTATGTTCAATAAATGTCTATCGCTACATAGCGCACAGTTGCAAATTTTAGAACCTCCGCATCTGAAGGGAGCTGTCGATAAAGTGTGTGATGTGGATATGCAAGCATTAAAAAGCGTATGCACGAAAAGCTTGGAATCAATGCAAAATGATGAACAAGAAAAGGGTATTAAAGCATTACATTACGAAGAGTTTATAAATTTATATTATGAAATTTTAGTACTACATTCAGAAGAGAATGTAGATATCATAAATATTAGGCTAAATAAAGTATGAAGAGTGTATATTTTGATGAGTCCTAAAATTCTGTACATGAAATGTGTGTAGACGTATGCATACCGCTGCTCGGCGAAGTGAATGGGAGCATATTGCTCGCGATGGAGAACGTTTTAAAATGCGTATTCATGCGATTGAGTAGAATTATCGAACCTGTACTTAAGAGTGCTCCTCAAGAAATCGTGAAGTCAAATTCGACTGTAGCGCCGCAAACTAAAATTATCAAAAAATTTTTGTACTGATTCGTGCACCACCTCGTGGACTTAGTAATAAGTAGATTGTCTATTCGTTTTTATCGACTGATCAGGATCGTAGCACGTCTGCCGGGGGCCCCGACCCGGGACTCATGCTAGCATTTTATATAGTGGGAAGCGCGCTTACTTTCATGGTTAACCCCAACTATCTGCAGCTGTTGCGTTAGCAAGCAGAGCAAGAGGGAAAGCATATATTGTTGACGCAATCGGGCTTCGTGATGTGATCGAATTGTGAAGCGTGCACTAGATAAAATCGAAATATTTTTTTCTTTTAAATTAGTAAGCCTTGAAAAATGTTGCTCAATTATGCAATTACAGTTTACAAATTCTTTCATTCAGGCCCCATAAAAGACCATACATTCATTTTGGATTGACAATTTTCACTAATACACCTGCCAAAGGAGGATGCCCACGGCTGCCCCCAAGAAATATCAATATGGAACGCATGAAACTACTAAAAAGATGAAGATTGTATGTAAACTTAAAGATTCACATGCGAATTTTACCGTATACAAGTGGGGAAACATTTTGAAAGTAATTTTTTGCACTTTTTACTACTGATTGCCGCACGAAATTTTGATTTTTCCACTTATTACAGTAAACTTCACCCTAATTTTATTCAATGATCCCTTCATTTCCCCAGGTTAATTTATTTTTTAATTTCATATTTTGTCAAGCCCTAATCAAAAACACCAGTTTTGTACATTATACTACGTTCCTTTTTTTAGTACAACTTCGTGGGCATCCTCCTTTGTACAGAGTGCCCCGCTATCGACCCGCAAAATGATCCACGGGATAGAGGAGTAAATTCTAAACATACGTAACTTTTCCGTGTTTCGATTAAACGCATAATTTTTGAGTTATTGGCAATTGAAAATTTAGAAAATCAGTCAATCAGTTCGCGCCTCCGTTACCGCGCCGGCGGCAGGGAAGAAATGGGCGGAGCTAATTTAATTATGAATAAATAAATTAGTTTGAATAAATTAGACAATCTTTATTCTACAATAGGTAATTAATCTCATTATTCCGCTCCTTTTCCGTTCCTCAGAATGAATCGAATACTCGCATTCCTACGATAACGCGTAGAAAGTTGAGAAACAGAGTTATTTATAATTAAATTATTTATTTCTGAGTAATTAATCTTTTTCTTAGTATTTACTTATTATTTATTCATTAAATAATAATAAGCAGTAGCATTCTCTTAATCAGAAATCGTTTCAAGAACATGGATTTGTGAATAAAAAAAGTAGTTTTACTAGTAAATCAAATTCTTTTAGAGAATTTAATTAATTTAATATTAAAAAAATCTAGATTTTAATTATTAAAAAAGAAAACAAATCTTTATACGAATAGATATTCGCACACCATTTTGTATTTGCGAATAGCGCATAGACACGCTGAGACGCCTCAGGGCTCACCGTCTCAGAGACAGTATTCATCATACTCCTATACAGGTACAGGGTACGCGACTATCACAAGCCTGCGACTGAGAAGACAGATGACAAACATAGGCAATCCCTATAGGTATACCTATAGCGCTCAGCCGCTTGTCTATCCGAGGACTTGGTCAACGCATGCAGTGAGCGAGTATATTTTCAGCTATAGGTATATATAAGCGAGTAGAGCAGGGAAGGTTAGGCCCGCTCCCCTTCACGGCACTTCTGCCATGGAGCCAAAACTCCGACCACTTTCTCCCCTGCCGCCGGCGCGGTAATGGAGGCCCAAGCTGATTGGCTGATTTTCTAAATTTTCAATTGCCAATAACTCAAAAATTATGCGTGGAATCGAAAAACGGAAAAATGACATATGTCTTAGAATTCTCTCATGTATCCGGTGGTTCATTTTTAAGGGTATAACCCTGCAACATTTTTAAAGGCACCCTAATTTAAAAAAAAAGATCGTTTAATTTTATCCACAAGGTTCGGAGATACAGAATTGCTGCGGCGTGATGAGGCGCGCGGAATTCCACAAACAGTAATTGAGGTAATGCAGGAACCGTCTCCGTGGGATCCGCCTCACGAGGCCCGACGTGCGTCAAGAACATATCATACTGTCTCTCTCACTCTGCTTGCTAATATGGGCTATACGGGAAGCACCGGGCTCCCGAGAATTGAAAAAAATATAAGTATGGCACTGCTTCACTCTAAAATATTTCAGAATTTTCTTTCGTGCCATCTAGCGGCTGCGTCACCAACTAGAAATACCGTACTGTTTGATCGACCATAAAGAAAATATTGTCGTGACTACTGCTGTACGACTTTCCGATTTTTCTCACAAGATCATTTTCGATAGAATGATCCTAAAAATCGGAAATAAGTTTTAATCGATTGATTAATTAATGATGCAGGTGTCGAAACTTTATTTTAAGGCATACGTTATCGTTATTAATTACTGTAAGCATTTTTGTCTTACAAAACTCTTGGTCGAGTAATCGAGTGGAGCAGACGACATTTAAGTCCAGATTTTCAATATTTTTTTTCACGTACTTAGAATATTTTTTTCAAAAATTTCAAAGTTTCGACATCTGTAGAAACGTTCAAGCTTTCTTTTAAAAAGTTTAGGCAACGTAAAGTATTAAATGAGGGCGTGATCTTGTGAGAAAAATTGAAGTAAATTGTTCCCGTTTTGGTAGTTCCGAACCCGCCACAGGGGGCATTCAGATCGCACTGAGGAGCACTCTTAACTGTAAATTGATGAAGTATGTTAATAATAAATGATGTAAATTTTACATACAATTGTTATATCTATAAAATACTTTTATCGCACCTTAAAAGCAGCAACCATATGTTTAAAATTAAAAAAGTAACTTATTTCTAATTTTTTAATTTTAAACATGTAATTGTTGCTTTATTCCAGTAAATTTTTATTGTTAATTAATTTTGATATAATCTTAAAACGACTTTCTTCTTAATTTATATATATATATATATATATATAT